>PVKN010007130.1:0-27177 GCA_004027915.1 Capromys pilorides
GGGGAGGGGAAGGGAGGGACAGAAAGAGGCCTCTGTGGAGTTGGCCAAGCCTGGTTGAGCGTGTGAACTTGTGAGCCCAGCTGGCTTTGGCTCACTTCCTGGATGTGCCGTGCGCTTGCTTGGTCATCCTGTTACGTGGACACAGTAACGTGCACCGTGTTTGACTTTTTTGAGTGTTAAGTGCACTGATCTCTGCCTGGTGCGTGGGAGAAACATTCAGCTTCATATTAAGAACTTTCTCTCCCTCATGATGGCCTAAGCCTGGCCTTCCTCCCTCTACCCACAAAGGGGTAGAGCAGAGCCCAGGCATTCTCAGGCCTAGCCAGAGAGAGACAATGCAAACTGGCCCTCCCCTGCACGACTTGATCTTGACCATCTGTGGGGGCTGCCTGACCTGGACTAAGTGGTTTCATTTCCCTATGAGGCCTTTTCCCCAGGAGGCAGGATAACTGTGGATGGCCCAATGTGAGTCTCTACTTCCTTACCCATATGTGGAGATGAAGTCAGGGCCGAAGCTCATGGATCCCCTCATTCTAATGTTTCTAAGCATCCTCAGGACTCCTAGGAGGGGTTCCCGCACCAGGTGCCCAGGGGAACATGTGGCTCCATGCAGCAGGCCCTGTCTCTGGAGGAAGGGCGCCAGATCTCTATCAGGTTCCGTCCTGAGAAAGAGGAACCTGTGGTCTGACTTCAGCTGAACCTGAGCTGAAACAGGAACCAAGGCCTCCTGTACCTGGCTGCAGCAAATCAAGTCCTGCCTGTGGGTTTCTGCCCCTCCCATTGGGTCCCAGAAGCGATGACCTCAGGGACAGTTGAGGAGCCTGGCCATCTCATACTAACAAAGAGATCCACCTTGGCAAGGTCCAGAGTCACTTGCAGGGAACCCTGATAGGTACACGGAGGGACAGGCTTGAGCTGTCACCTCCCTTTATCCTCTGTCAACTGTGCCTACGCTGGGAGGAGTAGAGGAGGCAGGGTTCAGAGAGCTTAGGTGATCAGCAAGGTCACACAGGAAGACAACTGGCTGCTGGAGAGGGGGAGACTTGAGACCCATGCTCCAGAGCAACACTGTTATAGCTCCTCCCCCACCTCCAGCTGTACTTGGCTCATGAGGAAGCTAAAGCATTTTTACGATTTTTATTTGGTTTCAAAAAGCATTTGAAGATCAATTGCTTGATCACTTTCCTGCCTACAAAGAAGGTGTCCCCTAGATCCAAGATGTTGTCCCCTGGCCACATGCTACCTGAAATGTGGCTGGTTGGAATCAAGATACACAATGAGAATAAACTATACACTGGATTTCCTTGCTAGGGACAAGAAGAAGGTAAAAATTTCATTCATAATTTTTATGTCAATGATACATGAAAACGATAATATTTGGGACAAAATTAATGTGCAATTCCAATATGCAAATTAATTTCGCTTGAGTCTCTGCTAATGCCATCTGTGCACGGTAGCTGTGGCTCTCGCCACATTCCACTAGGTGGTGCTGCTCTTCAGAGGTCCAGTTGCCTAAGGAGCTCTGAGACCCTGCAGCCAGAAGGAAAGACAGCTTTGCAGGTACTGTCTTTTGCCTTCCAAAGACTGCACAAATAGGGTGGAGTTGCCCAGCCTGTGCCTCAGATCCGTGGTGTTTAGCTAGAAAGTCAGGGCTGCACGGAGCTTTAGAGCCAGTTCATTTTAGTGTTTGCAACTGACCAGCTTTGCAACCTTGGGCAAGTCACTCAGCCCTGGGCTTCTGGTCCCACAACTGGAAAATGGGCAGCGTAGAGACAGCCAGAGAGTCCCTGGGAGGTCAAACAGACCAAGTGTGCAGTCGGCCTTTGGGACCCACACACTCTGCCTTCACAAACTTCAGATAAAAAATATTTGAAGAAAATGCACCAGTAGGTTGTGAACTTCCTCTTTAGCATTATTCCCTGAACAGTACAGTGAAGCAACAATTTCCACTGCATCTACATTGTATCAAGAGTTGTGGCTAATCTAGAGGTGCTTTACAGCATATGAGAGGATATGCATGAGCTATCAGTAAATATTATACCATTTCTTTTCTTTTTCTATATTTAGTACAGGGTCTACATGGTCTCACTACGTAAATTGGACTCATAGTGATCCTCCTGTTTTCAGCCTCCCAAGTGCTGGGATTATAGGTGCACATCACCATACCCAGTCTCAATCACTGTCTCAGAGCGCCCTGTGGGTGGGGTCAGCTCGGCGTGCAGGGATTGAACCCCGCTCACTGCCGGGGAATCTTACAAAGACTCCCTTCTTTACACACCTATCTCTGCCTAAGCAGGAGCTTTAGCCGCTGAGCTATCAGGCTGGCCATATGCCATTTCATATAAGAGACCTGAGCAAGACTATTGGTAGTCGTGGAGCCCATCCCCCTTGAGCACCAAGGGCAGCTGTAGGCCGCTCACTAAAATCCTTGACAATCCTTTATCTTTAGATAAAACAGACTATTACAGTGTTAAAAAGTATCCTAGAGAGCAACACAGGATCAGGGACAATATCTGGGTCAGCAGCTTGCGCGTACCCTATGGCACTGTTCATTGGTCATCCTAGCCTTACTCACCTGGTCCAAGGGTAGAAATGGGCTGGCTGGCGGTTGGCCAGTGCTGACCCGGTGGCCTCAGTAGCGGTTGAGCTGGTGGGAGTTGAGCCCCGCCCCTTGTCCTCCAGGCTCTGCTCAATGGCCATCTGGATCAGCTCCTCCTCGCTCAGGCTGCTGTACAAGCTGTACTCTTCATTCCCGATGGTACGTTGTCTGCCCCGAGAACTGATCTGCATCGCCATCTTGGCCACCCCTCACCTTGACCCCCAGAGGAGACTCTGAGCAGGATGAAGGAACAGCAGATCTGAAGACCCTGTGAGGAGATCAAGACCATCCTGGTCACTAAATGTGCTCACAAGATAGTTCTGTTCCCCCAGAAAAACCTACGCTTTTTTTCTGCCAGTCACACATTCAGTTTTTATCCCACCTTACCACCCATCTGTCCACATGCACTCATCTATTCATCAGTCCGCCCATGTGTTCATCCTCCTGCACACCTGTCCTGTTATGTATCTGTCCATCCTCCCATCCCTCTACCTATCTAGTCATGTAACCTACCCACCAAAGCATCTGTGCATCCTCCTACCCTTGTAGCTAACCCCCAACCACTCATCCTTCCACTTCCCATTAATCTCCATGAATCCAATTTATCTTTTTTTTTTTTTTTTTTTTTTGAGGCCAGCTCAGCCTGCCCCAGGGTTGGGGCTGGTGCAACACATGATGCTGTGGACAGAACTGTGGTCCCTGCACTTACTTAAGCTTGCCTAAGCATTCACTTCAGTCTGCTGAGCTATCTCACTGGCCCCCCATGAACCTATCTATCCAGTCATTCATCCATCCATCCAACCATCTACTCATCTCTCCATTATCCATCCTTCTGTGTATTTGTCTGCTCACTCAGCATGCTCATCCATCGATCCACTTACACACCTATCTTTGCAAACATTCTTCAACCCATGACTCATTGGCCACTGTGACAAGCCTATCTGTACATGTACACGCTGGAAGATTATTCATTGTGCTACTACTGTGCATTGGTCACTCTCCTGGGGACAAAACAGGATCCCACAGCTCTAAATCCCACCTAACAGAGTTTTGCATACATTCTTTCCTTCCAGTTACCAGGGGCATCCTACGCTGGCCTTTCCTCATTGCTCTTCACTGTGGGAAAGTCAGGAACACTAGGAATGAACAAGCCCAGGGCTCTCAACTAGTTAACACCAGTCACTAAAACAATTTCCATGTTAATTACAAAGACTCCCTTCTTTTAAAAAAAAAAAAAAAATGCCTTGAAGAGAGAAGAGTTGGTTGAATCAGCTGCTTTTAGAAAATAAAATCTAGTCAGCTCAGCCCGGTTTCCCTTTTGGCTGGTTGACTTGTGGTGTGACTGGGGGTCAATGGTTCTTGGCCCTGACTGACCCTCACATGAGGGCTTTTTAAAAGACCCAGATGCCTAGGGCCGCCCTTGGGCAGCAAGCACGCACTCCTCTGCACTGAAGGCAGATGCTCCTTTCCTCCCTTGCCCACTAGTCTTGGCTCACGTCCAAGTGCCCTGCCCTGGCCAGTGAATGCCAGTGGACATGACGCAGGCATCATGTAACAAGAGCTTGTGTGACAGGGCTGGCTCTGGGCTTCAGCAATCACTGGAAAAAGGAAGATCTTGTGGAGCGGTCGCATTAAGCCTGGCTCCGGAGGACCCGCTGGGCAGCCTGATTCCCACCCGCCCAGGGATCCTGCTCTGCTCAGCCAGTCTAAAGTGTATTGTCCTATTTGGGGGCTCCTGAGGCTCTAGTTAATGAATACCCCAAAGATTAGGTCAGCACATCACAGGGAGAACAGCCAGCAGGACAGTAACCAAAACCAAAGGTGCAGAGTTTCACCAGTGTCTGGAGAAAATAAAATTAAAACTACAATTTAAGACCACTCTACACCCAGCAGAGTCACTCCAGTGATAAAGACAGAAAATGCAAGTGTTAGGGAGCGCTGCAGTTCTCCCCAGCACAGGGAGGGGCATAAAATGGCAAAGTTGTTCTGGAAAATGTGAGGAAAGCTGGACATACACACATCCTGTGACCTAAGAGCTCCCTCCTAGCGGTGTATGCAGAGGAGTCTTGCGCATCCAGTAATCCAAAAGCAAGATCAAGGACATTTCGCTATCAGGAAATGACTGGATGACCATTAGCACTTGGGTGGGTTACCATGCTGCGAGGCTTTCATGGGCAGGATGGTAGGGGACAGTAGGCACCCCTGAAAGTAATCAGCTCCCACCTGGCCTAGCATAGCAGGTCCTGCTGATGGCCCACCCAACAGCCTTGACCGCATCTTCCTGGCAGCAGAACCCAGCTTTATACAAAAAGCAGTGTGCTCTGCTCCATACGTGATAGTGAAAGTTCCACCCACCCTCTTGGCCAATGACTAGCTTAGGGGTGGACGTATGGCCAGTTTTGTCCAAGGAGATGTAAATGATCTTCTGTTGGAGTGCTCCTAGGAAGGAAAGGGAGAATAAAGAATAAAATTACTCCTTGTCCCAACCCCTGCTTAGTGCTTGGAGGAGCCCGATGCTTAGAGCAGTGGTAACTATCTTGTGAGTGTGAGTTTGATGGAACAAATGATGGATGGACTACCACAGTGAATTTAGACAACAAAATGATACACTGGAGTCCTTGTACCATTTTTTTTGTTTTTGGTGCTGAGGACCAACCCAGGGCAAGCATTCTACCACTGAGCCAAATCCCTAGCTCCCTTTGTCTATCATTAAGCAGCCTATGCAGTGCTGGGTCCACCCACCCTAGACTTATTCTTGAAGACTGAAGATCCTTGAGTCTTAGGCCAATGTTAGTTGCGTTTTCTGTTATGTCCAGTCAAAATCATCTTCTCAAGCCCGTTGCCTAGCATAGCCTGGAAGCTCCACCCACATTGTGGACTCCAGCGATCCTCCTCCTTCAGTCTCTAGAAGAGCTGGGATTACGGGAGTGGCCACTGTGCCCCTCAAGTGAAAAATACTTTAGAATGCCACAGTAACAGGGATACCATAAATATAACTTACTACACAGCTAAAATAGTGCAGTAAGGGGAAAATATAGCTCAGAAAAGATAGTTTAAAAATCAGTGGTCAAACAAACAAACAAAAATTCAGTGGTCAGGATTTTACCTCAGAAAGGTGAAAGACAGGAAGAGCAAACCACACAAGGGAAAATGAGTTGAAAAATAATAAAAAATAAGAAAAAAATTAGAATCAAGTTGAAAATTACTTTTTTGAGTAGGATAATGAATTTAGTAAGTTCTTAGCAAGAGCAGAGACTAGAGAAACATAAGTGGACATCTCTAAAGATCTTACAGATGATAAAAGAATAACAAAAACATGCTGTTGATCTGGGGGTCTAGCTCAGTGGTAGAGTACTTGTCTAGAAAGGCCCTGAGCTCAATCCCTAGCGGCCCCCCACCCCCGAAATGTACTATGTAAGATTGTATACCCAGTGAATTTGTCAGGTTGATGAAATAAATCAATTCCTTTAAAGTACTGCTGATATATACACACATAATAAGGAAAAAAAATCATCTTCACAGCTGATTCCCAGGGCTACTGAGAGCCCTGAGAACATTCCAGGGCCCTAGGCCCACCCCAAAACAGTAAGAACAAACATCTGAGTCTGGGGTCCGGGGTCCAGGACCTGCAGTGTTGGAAGGTGTTCTGGGGACCACAGCGGGCCAGGGTAAGTTCTGCTGCTATGGATGGCCAGGTATTTGCTCTGGGGTAGGGGAGGGGAGGTTGGGCCTCATAACTGTGGAGCTGAGGTGAATCAATGCTTGATGCTCAATGCTCGGGAAGCAGCAACAGCAGCAGCAGCAGCAGCAGCTTTGTTATGCAAAGGACTTGGACGGGACAGAACATCTGGAGGCCATGGGCATCTTTGGGACCTAGGGTTTCCCATCTATTAAGTGGCAGGGCAGGGTGGAGCCTGTCCTTTGTCCCCCCTCTCCCAGCAGGGCCCCTCTTAGCCCAGGTGTCTTGCCAGAATCAGCAGTCCTGTATAGAACCCCAGACTACAGGTCCTTATTGAGCCTCTCCGCAGAGAGGATATTGTCACTAACTCCATGCTGAGTGTGTTGCCCTCACACACCCCTCAGCTGGCATCACCACACTGGGGTTTTGGCCTGCAAGTAAAAGGAACAGCCAGGCAAGGGGAGACAGGCTTGACCTTGACAAGACCTTGAGCAGGGCAAGGCAGTTTCCCTACCCCACTGTGGGCCTGGAGACCCCTGGCTCTTCCCACCGAGACCTCATCCACCTTCAGTGTCCTCAGATACAAAGGAGAGAAACCTGTAACTGTGGGGGTGGAAAGCAGTGTCAGAGGGCTCCGTGCATCAGGCTCAGCTGTGGCCTGGCCACTGGCACATGCGACACCTGGACTCCTTCGGGAAGGGAAGGACCTCGTTCCTGGACCAACATCACCTGTGAGTGACACCATGAAGGCATCTTCCTGGTGCACAGGAGACGGAGTAGAGCACCCTGGGAGACAGGCTGGCAGGGTTCAAGTCCCAGGGTAGCCTCTCCACTCACAGAATGGATGCCATGAGCACCCGTGTCTTGCGAGGAGGGGGTGAGGGTGATCTTCACCCCTGTTTTGGGCTCAGTCTCCCCTCACCTTTATGCTCTGCAGGTCGGTTTCTGGGACCTCTGCCTGAGGACTGGGCTGCCTTCCCAGCCTGAGTCCTGGAGGGTGGCCAGCAGCCTCAGGGGACCAGCAGGAGGCTGATTGGGATAAAAAATAACCCTTTCCCAGGGAAAGTGGGGGTCCAGCGGCCTCCCTCAGCCAGGCCAGGGGCCAGCAGAGGAGGTGTCCTGGGTTACTCAGTGCATAGCCAATAGGAGGCAGAGAGACAGAGCTTCCCTAGGCCTCTAGCAGCTCCCTCTGCCCTTTTCTAAGTAACCCCAAATGTTATGCCAGGGGACTCCCACTTCTGCCAGGTGGCATCTGCAGAGTGAGGACAATGATTGTCAGCTTGAGCTGACACGCAGAGAGCCCAGGGAGGTGCCTGGCCACCCATCACCTCCTCTAGTTGCGCCTTAGTTTCCACAGCCATGAAACAAAGAAGCACGGGCCTGGGAGGCCTGTAGTGAGGATTTAAATCAGCCTGGAAAGCAGCCTTAGGGCCCAAGGCCCAGAACCACGCAGCCCACTCACCACCTCCCAGCATCACTTTATCCATCTGCAAAATGGAACGGATAATACTGATGACACCCAGCCCACAGAGGTGTCCAAGAAAATGAGGTCCTGATGATTCATGTGTAGCCAGAACCCAGAATGAGGCTGGTGGTCCCTAAAAGTCTGCTATGTGATTCTACAACTGCAAGATGCTGGGGGTCTCTGCTCCATCCAGGACAGCAGCCAGGATGCATAGTATATTGATAATTAATTAATTAATTTTTTAAAACTTTATTTATTTATGTTATGGCAAACTCAACCTGCCCTAGGGGGTAGGGATGGTGCAGCGTGTGGTGCTGGGGACTGAACCACAGTCCCTGCAGTTGGCTAAGCTTGCTTAAACAGGTGCTTTAGACCACTGAACCTTCTCACCTGCATAGATAATAATTAATTTAAACACTCACATAGGTTTTTATTTTGAACCACATTCTATACAATACAATTTCTTTTTTAAAAAATGTATTTAGTACAGGGTCTACAGAGTCTTCCCACACAGACTGGACTCATAGTGATCTTCCTGTTTTCAGCCTCCCAAGTCCTGGGAGTACAGGCGCACGCCACCATGCCCAGTCTCAATCGCCATCTCAGTGCACCCCAGGGGAAGGTCTGGTATAGCATGTAGACTGGGGATCAAACTCTAGTCCCTGTGTCTGCCAAAGCGAGTACTTTAATCCACTGAGCTATCTGGCCAGTCCAACAATTTCATATGCAATATATTTTTACATAGTATTATATATACAAAGAGTCAGATCTGTATATATATTGATTTAACTGCAGAAAAAAATGTCTCAAGTAACCCTGAAAATACACAGACATTTTTCTGGCATTATTCCCTAATTAATACAGTATAACAACTACTTATATGGCAACACACTGTGTTAGGTGTTATATAAGTGACAGGAGATGGGTGCTTATGTGGGTCATATACCAATGTGCTGCTATTTTTCATGATGGATTTGAACATAGGGAGATATTGTTGTCCACAGGGTTCCTGGAGCCAGAGCTCCCCAGATACTGTAGGACCACAATCTATGTAATATAATACACATGCATGCAACCTTCCCACCAGTCAGTTTCAAAAGTTCCAGACTCTCCCAAAGGCCACATGAACCCTAACCCAAAGCAGCTGGGCTAGCTTAGAACCTGGGAGAAAGGGGACTTTCCCCAGTCTCAGTGCCCTGCCTCACTCTCCACAGAGCCTTTGCCTCTGTCAAAACACATTCTCTAGGCTGGCGAGACAGCTCAGTGTACTAAGCACTTGCTTAGGCAAGCACAGGGACCAGGGCTCAATCCCTGGCACCACGTGCCATGCCAGCCCTGCCCGTGGGCATGCTGAGCTGGCCACTGAGAGCAGGTATGGTAGTGCATGCCTATAATCTCAGTGCTAGAGAGGCTAAAAATAGGAGGATCACTACGAGTCTGAGCTGTGCAGTGAGACCCCATATACCAAATACATTAAAAAAAAAAAAGAAGAAGAAGAGGAAAAACACATCCTCGAATCTGCCATTTGCAGGACCCAGAGGGCTCTGAGGAAGGAAGAGCTTCCAGCTGCAGGCTTGTGGCTCAAGACATTAGGGTATCATCCACTCTTTGGGGGTCTAAACTTTGAAGTCTAAACAATACAGTTTAGCTGGTGCTTGGGGATCCCTGACCTGTGTCACAGCTACCGTCAGGAACTGTACCCTTTGACCTCCAGGACCCACAGGAGAGTTAGCTTCCTGTCATGCTAATGGGAGACGGAGGCCCACAGTGCAATTGCCAATGGCAGAGGCCACATGAACCCTAACCCAAGGCAGGTTAGGGCTGTCTGACTCTGTTTTCAACACACCCTCTGGCCCCAAGGTTGAAAGTGGTGAGCCTGAACCTTATCCCTCTGGAGTGTCCCACCCCAGCTGAAAAGTAAACAACTTTCAGGGCAATGGGGTGGAACCCAGACCACCTTGCTGGGACCCCGAGTCAAACCCCAGGATGGGCCTTGAGTGGGGGATAGAATGAAAGGGTCCTGTTGAACTGTTGAGTTTCAGTCTCTTTGCCCAGAATCTAAATATTCTAAAATATTCCAGCCAGTGAGCTGCAGACCCAGGGAGGTGTCTCAGTCTTTGGGGTAAAGGGCACTGGGGCTTCTGAAGCTGGGTCAGGCAGGGTTGCCAGAGGTGGCCAAGGAGATCTGTGCAGGCCTCAAGTCTCAAGCTGCTCCTCCACACTGGGCTCTTCTCACTTTGTGTGTCAGGGACACTGAGACCTAGAAAGGAGGCGCAACTCGTCCAAGGTCACACAGCTTGTCCAAAGCCGGTGGCAGGGCTGCCCTACCATCCCCACTGCATCAAGGGGAAGACTGAGGCTTGGCTGGAAGAGAACACCTGGCTTCTCCACGGTGACCTGCATCTTGGTGTGCCTGTGGCCCTCACAACCCAACTTGGCTTTTATTTGTTGGTGTACGTTGACAAAACCAACTCAAAGGGAGAGCACAAAGAAGGTGAGAAAACAAGAGGGGAGGGAGGAAGGAATGCAAGAAAAGCAAATGTCTCCCCTGTTTGGGGGGGCAAACAGGAAGGGCTGTCCCAGCTCTGGGATAGGTGCATGGCAGACAGCACGCATGGGCCATGCTCTTTGGAGTGCTCAGGGCACTGCCAGGTGCTCACGTGCCCACATGTATGTCACAGCTTGGGCTCAGAGCCCGGTGCCAGGAAACATCTCTTGGTTTATGCCTCTAAAAGGAAAATAATTTCCATTTCAAAGGCTCATTCCCCTCAGGGTTGATGAGCAAAAGTTCTCACCAACTCAGAGAGCTTCAGGACGCCTGGATGCCGTTTCTAGCTTTTTATCTAGAAATAAACCAAAGTGAGGTGCTCTGGGCTTGGGTCAAGGTTCTAGCCGTCTGACTGGTGCTGAGGCTGTGGAGAAAGGACACCACGGATTCCTAGGCTGTCCCCTCAGACCAAATGGCCATGATCTGAGGCTGCACCCTTGAGCAGCAGCTGAAGAAAGCTCAGCGCACACCAAGTTTCTGTCTTGTGTCTCCTGGTCTGAAGGCCCATGGATCGCCTTTGTCCCTGCCTCCTGCCAGGCAGCGACTGGCCCTTGTCCTAGGCCCCTGCCCCCTCCACAGCTAGTGTCATCGCAGCTGCACATAGTTCCAGGCCCCTGACCTAGTTGCTGCTGGGGCCCTCAGAATGCCAGCTCCCGCCCTCTGTGCCAGCGGCTGTGGGTGATGGCGAAGGGGAGCAGGGCTGGCTGGTCTGGCCCTGAGCTGCCAGCAGCTGTCGTCTGCAGCTGCCCCCTGCACAGCCACATTTGTCCCATGGACCCTCACCTTGGTCCCTGGGGAGCAGAACAAACTGAAGCCCTGACTCCAGACAGTGGAAAGGGGGCCCTGGGGAGTGGGTGTTTTTCCAGGTTTGGTGGGGAATTTTAAGCCACAGCAGAGCAGCTGGAACCCCTTCCACACCTGCTTTCTTTCCATCTTTTCCCTCTCTTCGCTCTCCTTTCCCTGGTTCTTTCTACACCTCTTCTAAGTTCATTTCTTTTAAAAGACAAAACATCCAAGTTAAGAATCTATTGACTCTTACTTCACCATGAGCCCCCCAAAATATCCCTCTCAACCCCTAAGCTTGTCACAGTCTCAAACTGCTCCAGTGACAGCCACCTCTTCCACACAGGCTAAGCCTTCACAACCCTGAAGCCCCCAGGCAGCCCAGAGATATTTCTGCACCTCCCTCAGGAAAGCTGCCCTGGATGAGACCCATACAATTTACAGGCATCTTATGATGCCTGGCTGGTGCCAGGGACATTTCTGCTGGGTGCACAAAGCTGCTGGGTGCCAATGTGCTGGCCTTCAGCAAGGCCCCAGGAGGCCATGGCAGTGAACATTGGCCCTGGAGGCCCAGAGACCAGGGTTGGATTCCTGACTCCTATACCTCACAGCTACCTAGCCTAACCGTGCACAGCCTCAGTTTCCAAACCTGAAAACTGGGAGAAACAATCAGCTTGAGAAGGAGTCAGTGAGGGAAATAGCCTGACAGCAAGTGGCTCATCCTAAGTGTTCAGTGACTCATTCTCATCTCAGTGATGCGGAGCAGTTTGTTCTCATCACCATCTTTGCCATAATCAACGTGTAGTTACAGGTCACTCCCAGTGCAAGGGCAGCCCCCTGGCCCATATGAGTCACTCATGACCTGGCCTGCTTGCACAAGAAAAGATGACGCAAGCAGGATGGCACTGGAGCAGGCTGTGTGGCAAACAGGGCTGGCTTGTGCTGAGGCCCAACCCTGCTGTTTTGGAAGTGACCGGAGCACCCACCTGGCCTCTGCGTGCTCCTGCCCTGTGGCCTCTGAGGGTGGAGGTCAGGCTGAGGCTGGGGTGCAGGTCCTGCTGATTCTGCCAGAGCCCCACGGAGCTCCCAAAAAGGGTTATCCTTGGGGTGGAGGGTCCGAGGCCCTGTGAAGGGGCCCAGCCTCCATCTGCTGCAGGTCTTTGCTCACCCTTGCTGGTCTCTCCACCTCTTCTTTCCTGTCCACCCTTCTGGTTTCCCAAGGAGCCTCCTGAAGTCCAAGTCCACCTGCACCTGCTCTGCTCAGAACCCTTTGAAAGTGCTCCATCTCCTGCAGTGCACCTGCCCCCAGCCAGCTCCCAGCTACGACCTACACTCACCCCTCCGCCATCCCGCCACCATCCTGGCCACCCAATGTGTCTGCCTTTGCTCCAGCTGCTCCTCTACCTGGAGGTCCCACCTTCCATTCTGATGACATCCAACCTGCCCTGCATAAGGCCACTGCTTCCTTGAACTTCACACACACGCGCACAGACACACACACACACACACACACACGTGCATGCATGCAGGCAGGCAGGCAAGCACACACACAGTATTTTCTGTGTGTCTCAGCTATGTTCAGTCTCACGTAGGTAACATTTCTCATTCTGTTCCTTTCCTGACCCTGCAGGCACATCCTATGGCACCTTGGTTGCTGCCCCCACAATGCTGTGCATGCGTGGGCTGCGCTGAGTGGGCTCTAATGCATGAAAATAGCCATCATTTTCCTGCTCCAAAAGCTTTCCTGAAAATCTTTTGTTTGACACAGACATTGTCCAAGACCTGTGCACCCAACAGGAGCATCACTGACAGCTCTGTGTGCGTTTCTATCTTGAGAAATGCGCTGTAATAATAGTCTATGCAAGAGTCCCCCAGAAGAACGGATATGCAAATCCTGACTCTGTCTCCCAGGCCCAAGTGAAAGTTGCCAGTGTGCTGCTAAGCTTGAGAGAACAGGCGACAGAGGACTGCAGGGGGCTCTCGGTGGATCCTGCAGCTGCAAGCCCTAGAGCCCAGCGATCTTCTGAAAGATCCCTACAGGAAAGGGGAAAGTGCTCATTACCTGTTAGGCTCAGGAGCAGAAGCGCAGCTCAGAGGCAACAGGAAGGAGCTTCTCAAGCGCCTGCATTCAGAACATGTTGCCTGGGTTTTCTTTCCGCCCTGGCCCGGAGCTGCTGGCTACTGTGCCAGGCAGTTCTGAAATGCTGTCCTTTGAAGCAGGGAGTTTATTTTGGGCCCACCGCATGACTGCTGGTGAGAAGCCAGGCTATAAGATGTTGTGAAGCTCAGATTTCCTGTTTGAAGATTGCACGAAGGAAGCCACGGTCCTCCTGCCTTTGCTCCTCTGGGTGCATTGGAGGGAGACTCACTGCGGAGAGCATCCCAGGGCTCTGGCCCTCAAGTGATGTCATCATTTGTGATCCTTGACATGGAGGCCATATATGGGTATGTTTCTGGAACTCCCCAGGAGGGAGCCAGAGAGGAGCAGATGTAGAGCATGAAACAGAGAGAACCAGGAAAGGACAAGGGAGAGACATGGACTGGGGAAGAGAGAGAAGGGCGAGGAGGGGAGAACGGGGAGGAGGGAGTGCAAAAAGACAAAGAAGGAGAGAAGGCTGGAAGGAGGATGGACTAAATGAAAGAGGGAGAGGAGAGATAAAGGATTTGAGTGAGAGGACTTCAGGGCGGTAAAGTTCAGTGCAGAGCATGCAACGGTGGCAAAGCCTGGCATTTGGGACACCAGGGGCCCAGGGGCTGGGTGTGCTTGGACAGGGCAGAGGTGACACAAAGGGAAAGGCACTAAGTAGCCACCCAGGCATGAGGGCAAGCCCTGGACCCTTCCTCTGGGCCAGGAAGGGCTGCCCCAGCTCTGGGATAGGTGCATGACAGATAGCACACGTAGGCCATGCTCATTGGGGTGCCCAGGGCACTGCCAGGTGCTCACGTGCCCACATGTATGTCACAGCTTGGGCTCAGAGCCCAGTGCCAGGAAACATCTCTTGGTTTATGCCTCTAAAAGGAAAATAATTTCCATTTCAAAGGCTCATTCCCCTCAGGGTTGATGAGCAAAAGTTCTCACCAACTCAGAGAGCTTCAGGACGCCTGGATGCCATTTCTAGCATTTTATCTAGAAATAAACCAAAGTGAGGTGCTCTGGGCTTGGGTCAAGGTTCCAGCTGTGTGACTGGTGCTGAGGCTGTGGAGAGAGGACACCACGGATTCCTAGGCTGTCCCCCAGCTAGTCTGGCACCTGCTGAACTGTGCATCCCTACAACTGGGACAGTCACCGCTGACCGCTATGGCTGGGTGACCTCAAGGTCATCTCAGGCTTGAGCTCTTCTGGGTCTTGTGCCATGGTAAGGGGCAGAAAGAAGATGGGGAAGAGCTGTCAGAGCCTGCTTGCAGGAAGGCTTCCTAGTGGCCCCAGGGAGCCACCTCCCTAGGATCTTGCTGTTTCCATAGCTCCTGGGTGGAGGCAAGATGAAGACTCCTCAGCTTTCCCCTTCCAGGACCCCTGTGGAGTTGGCCGTGCACAGGCGCCAGGCCCTTCCTAGTCCAACCCTGCCTTGCCTTCACAGTCCAGGCCAACCTCTTTGTATCAAGAGAGCTAGAGAAATGCAGCCTCCAAATCCTGTTGCCTTACAACTGGACTCAGTTTTTAAAAATCAAAAAGGCAAATTGTGAGGAGCACAGAGTGGGAGGTGGGCAGCAGAAAGAGCCCCACTGGTGGAGTGCAGGGGTGGGGGGGCTGGCCAGACACTTTAATTAGAGCATCTGGCAAGATTTTGTTTTTGTTTGTGAACTCTGCCTCAGGTGACAAACACAAGCATGGCCATCTTTCCCACACAAATACAGATGTGGCCATCTTCCCCCAAATTAGAGAACAAATTAAGTTCATGAAGATAGGTACCACTGTAACATGGTCATAATAGTGTCTCTGTGCTTTCAAATTTTCAACAATCACAGTGTAAAAAACAGTAATTCAAGTAACTGAGTAGATTTTAGTTACCAGTTGGGCAGTCAGGCCAAATTTCCACCAAGATGGACCTCCACACACAAGCGTGACTGCCTAGGGTCTATTTCAGTAATTTCCTCCATGATATCAAGAGAAAGGCCAAACATGTCCTATCTCAGGCTGTGTGAGCCTTTACCTATAACAGCAAGCTCCCTAAAATCAGAAGGAACCACAGGCCAGAAAAGAGTTCATATTCCCCAATTTATGTTGGTCACGTCTCTCTAAGATGGCAGCCATCTTGTCCCCCACCCCCACCTGCAAGCATACACCTTAACCCTTCCAAAAGGAATGCCTGTTTTTTGCTTCTCCTTGAATTCGAGGTAATTTGATGATGAGGGAATGCAGTGGGAGAGATGTTCTGAGACATCTAAGGCTAGGACCTGACATTTTGTAGCTGCTCTGCTGTCAGCTACAAAATGTAGCAGCAAACCACATCAGGAGGTCCCTGAAGATGTGACCCCAGGTGAGAAGGGGGATCAGGCAGCCCCATCAGTGACCTACCATGGAGATAGAACCTCCCACCAGCGTCTGCCGCCACCAACACCACGTGGACCAGAAAGAAACCACTCAGGAGGACCTGACTCACAATTTTCTGATTCACACAGTTGTGTGTGTGAGTTCTTCTGTGCCTCTGAGGACTGGACTGGGCTGCTTGTGTGTGTAGCAGTTGGCCAGTCACAATCAGTTGTCCCTGGGAAGTCAGCCTCAGTGTGTGTACACCCAAGGGCCTTCCCAATTCCCACCTGGCTTCAATCTACTACATTTATTTACTTTTGTCTAGCTTTTTAGTCCTAAATCATTCCCCAGTTATTGGCTTTATCAGACTCTGAGCTCCTCAGGCTGAGGTTCTGTCTTGATGGTATAGTGATCCCTCCAACGTGGGGATCTCTCTTGAGAATGAGAGAGGTTCTGTGACTTCTCTGAGGCCAAATCAGAGGCAGAGTAACTCACATATGGAAAACTGGGCTGGCAGGAACCACCGCTAACAGGATCAGACATGATGTCCAAATGTGAAGGCACTTCTTGACCAGAGGCAGAGACAGCCTTGGGACATCTGACTCCATGTGGAAGGCGGCCAGTGTGGCCTGGTAAGGAATCATGCTGGGGTGGGGGTCTAGGCCACAGTGCTTTGTGTGCACTTCCTTGAGGCTGTAACCCCTCTTTTTAGCCCTCTGCTGCTCACCACCAAAATGCACACATGCAGCAAATTGAGGGGTCCCAGTCTTGCCTGTGCAGTGAGATCATATCATTCTCACCTATCATTCTTGCCCCTCAACCGGGGGTTCTGGTTTAATTCATTCAAATCAAGGGCTAAACTGCACTGATTTTTAATCTTTTAAAATTAAGTTTATAGGCTCCCCCTCAGTTATGTCTTTCATGCCTTCTGACCAATAGGATGCACACATCCTCTGACTCAAGGAGAGAATATTCCAGCATCCCAGACACTGCTTCCACTCCCCAGACTCTCTTGGCAAGCACAGCTGAAGAGGCTGCTCTGCACGCTCTGTGAAGGGGACCATGCATCTCCCCACACCCAGCAGTGCAATCCGATGCACTCTGAGGTCCATCCCTACATTCCATGTGGCCATGGGTGGCTCCACAGCCATGTAGTATTCTGCACTCAGAACATATCACAGTGTGCCAACTCTATTATTGGTGGATATGTGAATCTATCTTAGTATTGAGTAAGGATATGTGCTGTGAAAACACATGCTAGTACATATTTCTTGGTGAATATTTGAACCTATTTACGTGGGGCATACCTTTAGGCTAGGAATTACCAAAGAGCACTCAACCGTACATTCAGCTTTAACAAAGCTGTCAGTTTCCCAGAGTTGTGCCAATTGGCACTTCCACTATTACTGGGTTCTGGGATCTCCTTCCAGAAGTGGCTTCTAGGTTCTTCTTGTCTTATACAAAGAATGAACAGAACAAGCCTAAAAGTAGTAAGATTTTACATTTATTGTTTTTGGCGGAATTGGGGATTGAACTCCGGCCCTTACATTTGCCAGTCAAATGCTTATTCTGCTGAGCTGTCTCCCTAGCCCTAAGAATTTATGTTTATTAAAGGTGGAAAAAAAACATACTTGAGTGAGCATGAGCCAGGCACTCTATAGCATAGGAACAGGCTATCAAGAAAGAGGGAACACAGTAGCACCAAGCTCAGTGGCAACTGTGCTGTTGGGTCCCTCACTTCTCAGGAAGATCTGGACACAGCACTCTCTGATTGGCTCCACGTGCAGGGCTTTGGGAACTGTTCTGCGCATGAGTCTTGTAACTCTGTCATTACGAGGTCACAACCACTTCTCCAGCCAGCTTGCCGTGCCCAGGCCTCTTGCTTCACCATTAGCCAGGAACAAGAGTTCCAGTTGCTCCACACCCTCACCAGAACTTGATAGTTCTCATCTTTTTTTTTCCTATATTATCTCTTCTGGTGGGCATCTGTGGTGTTCCGCTGCAGTTTTCATTTTCATGATCCTGATGACGTAGAGTGAGCACCTCAGAAGTCCTTGACTCAATCATTCCTGGTCCCCAACTTTGCATAACCCTTAATTTTCATCCAGGGAAAATCTAATGAAGACAGAAAAAGTGAGGTGGATAAAGAGAAAGAAACCATACAACTGGTCGACCTGCAGAGAGCAGGAAAAAGGACTCAGCCCTTGAGGGAAACTCACACATGGGACCCACACAATGACCAGAAGAGTTCTGTCCTGATCCCAGTAAAACCTGCCCTCCCTCCCTCTGTATCACTTACCTGGCTTTATTATTCTCCACAATACTCATCACTCCCTTTCCTGTTACTCACTTAGTTGGCTTTTTTTTTAATTGCCTGTTTTTCCTAAGTATAGAGTAGCCTTTGTCTGCACAGATATACACATGCAAACACACACATGCACACACACGCATGTGCTCGTGCATACACACACACACTGTCCTTTCTACACTTCCTCCCAAGTTAATGTATTCATTATAATCTGAGTTTCCATGAATTGAGGTGCGAATGTGCTGGGGAGGCCATTCCAAGAGCCCTGCACCAGCAGTGTTCAGAGGACTACGGTGCAGCACATTTTCCCTGCACAGAGGAAGAAGGAAGCCAGGAAGGGGTGGGAGCAAGGGGGGAGCTAGGCCCAGAGTTAGCACCAAGTCCTGGGATGCCACTGACCCAGAGATGGAACATCAGCTGCTAAATTAAGCATCCCTGAGTTCCTGGGTGTCCTGGTCCCCAGCCCTGGCTGGCTTTCCATATCAGTTTATTTGGGTTTCAAATAACCAAACTGAAGAGGGACAGATCCGATTCTTGCCCTGGGCAGTGTTTTGGGAGGAGAGCTCAGCAACAGCCCAAGTCCTGGGAGTAGGAGGAAGCCTGTAGGGAGGGGAAGAGGAGGAGCAAGGGACAAATCTGGGGAGAGTTCCCTTTTGTCTTCCAGATGCACCATCCTGTTGGAACACTGCAGGAAACCCCTTGTAGAAAACTGGGGACCCTCAAGGGCCAAGGCAAACTCCAGTGAGAGAAGATATTCTCGTCATTGACAGGAACAAAGTGACACCATCACTGATCCCTGGCAGGAGGGAAGGCCAGGTGCCTCACAGGCTCTCCACACTCAGAGAAGAGGAAGCGCCCTGCCCTCAGGATGACTGTCACCACATAGTGATTCCTAGGCCTACAGAGGGGCTGAGAAGCCTTCTGGGGTGCCTCCTACCGTGCACCCCACCCCAGCCTGCCTAACCCAGGTATTGTCTCCAATATCACATATGCATGCAAGGGGTGACCCAGTGGGGTTGGGTGAGCATTTCTATCAAAATGAGCAGATCTGGGGAGCAAAAGCCATGGCAGAGCACCAGGCTTTCTGCATCCACTGGAGCCTTGCTGGGGCATGACTGGCGCCTCAGACAAGAGAGAAGGGGACAGACCAGCAAAACAGCAAGTACGAACAAAGCTATGGCCACAGCAGGAGGCAGAGCTCTTGCTCTGATCACCACCACTCTCCCATACCAATCCTCCCTGATCACTAAGGCCCTGCGCAGGCCAGCCCCAGGGAAGAGCTGTCCACAGAAAAGCCCAGCCTTGCTCCCGTTGTGAGCTTCCACTCGTTCCAAGGAGGGTGTTATCCCAAAGGGCAGCTCATCAGGCTTTGTCTTTGCTTGGGCTGAGGGACAGGTTTACTGGCCCACCCTCAGCAGGGAGAGGCTTCCTTGATGTGCATGCTGCCCACAAACAACTCACTGACCAGCCTGCACCCTGGAGCTGGATGACCCCAGCATATTCCTCACTTCCTGGGAGCCCTGGCTGCAGCCTCTCAATCTCTGAGTTCAATAGTTCAATTTTATGCTCTGAGAGTAGGGAGCTAAAGATTGCCATGGGCATTCAGGCACTGGGTAATTCAGGGGAACCCCTGAGATCCAGGACCTAGCAGTCCACACTCATGGATCAGGCTTCTTCCCTTGGTGGTCAGCTAGGGAAGGGGCGGTCACCTCACGTGGGCCTTCGGATGCATGGCACCAGAGGCTGCGGGCCAAATTGCTTGGCCTCCACCAGCTCTTCCAGGCAGTTTGGGAACCTCAGAGCAAAACTGAACCCTGAGTGGCCTGGAAGTCCAAGTCAGCTGCTGGGAACAGGGTTTCCATGAATACCCATGTGCTCTGGACAGAGCCAACAGTTTTCTGTCCCCTCCAGTTGGAAGCCAAGGCCCCCACAAGACCACACTGTACCAGACCCGCCTTTTGTGATGGCATCAGCCACATCCACGTTGGACGCCATGTATTCTGCTGTACACAATGGCCCCTGGCTATCCGGGCAGCACCGGCATCCCTGGAGAAAGGCATCACCATGCTGATGTTACCATCACCAGGCTGAGGTCTTCGTGGGACCTGCCTGCCCCAAGATGGCAACATCCTCACCCTGGACACAGCCCAAGTCCTCCAATGACTGAAGGGCATAGCAGCAAAAACCACCAGAACTGGAAGGGCCTTGCTTCTCAGCACCTATGTCCCTTCCCAAGGATACGGAAACTGAGTCAAGGGCTAGAGGAGGCCTCCAGTCATCCAAACATTGCTGTTCCATCATCACACCTCCCACACTCAAGTAGATTTAGGGATTGATAATCACATCACCACATGCACTGTAAAACCCACGCTGGACAAAGGGGATGAGTTGAAGGGTAGCAAGCCGGCAATAGGCTGGACACCAGTGGGGAGATGCCACTGCCCCGGGGAACCCCAGGACGACTGTTCACAACAGACACAAACCTCAGGGCTGTGAGCAGCTGGAAACTTCAGGCCAGGCACAGGGCCAGCGCCTCCCGCTTTTGTTCCCACCCACAGAAGGTCAGGCTAGAAGCCACACCCAGTGCAGAATCTCTGGTAAAGTGACACTCTGATCTCCCTGTAGGGTAGCTCAGAGGGTAGGAGTGACGCCCAGACCAGTCACCTTCTAGCTATGCCATGCAACCTCTCTGTGTCTATGCACATGTTTACATATCTGTATCTGTGCATGCGCTGTACACTGTATGCACAATGTATACATCTGTGATGTATATGCATGCAGATAGTTTGCTTATTTTATGAAAAAATAAAATTTCATGACAAGAGGGGATAAACAATAGTTAATATCCTGTATATCATCTTCAAAATAGTTACTCAGAGTACAAGACACAAATAAAAACGATTCTCTCTTACAACGAAGAAACTATATATTTGTTTTATTGCATTGTATAATATACAGTTCTTACAGATGTAGAAATAAAGAAATGTATTTATGATTGGTGCTAGCAGGAGGGGCACTGGCATTTCCAATGTGGTGTGACTCTCACACAGGGGCTCACTGGTTGCCTTGCAAGGAGCTCTAAACGTCACCAGGGAAGCAGTTGTGGCTACAGCAACATGAAGGCCCAGTCACAGGGGGCAGGAAGGTGGGGGTCTCCCCTAAATGGGACAGGGGGCCTCACCAGGTCCCAGTGCTGGGGGATGCCCTGCCCCTGCTGCAGATGGTGCTAGCCACACATGCACACGTAACCAAGGATGTGCTGCCATCACACCTGCAGCATACGGCTGACAGTCCTCAGAGTGCAGGCCTAGAGGAGAAACAGGTGCCTCCCCCAGAGAGCGGGAGAGCAGGCGGAGGCTCTCGGAAGAAACATGTGCTTGTCTCTTGCGTTCCAGAAATAACATTGCCTACCTCTTTCTCTGTGCATGAGGAGTGTCGTAAACTGACAACCACATGGGCAGGAGAGGCCATGGCACAGTATAGAGCCTTGGCCTGGCCCAGAATGCTGGTTTTGCCTTCTAGACAGTTCTCCTGAGGCAAACCTTTCCTGTCTGGAGCCCTGAGAAATGCAGGCTGGGCTGCAGTTCTGTTAAGAATGCAGAGCGAGCTGGGCATGGTGGAGCACACCTGCCATCCCAGCTCTGTGGGGGGCTGCGGAGGGAGGATCACAAGTTCCAGGCTTGCCTGGGCAACTTAGCAGATTGTCTCAAAACAAAACAATAAAAAAGGGCTAAGGATATAGCGCAGCATAAAGGCCCTGAGTTCTGTCCCTACTATTGCAAAACACAGTATGAAACACAGTCCAGACTTCATTCCTCAGAGACCTGTGGCATGGTGCTTGGCTCCTGAGTCCCCTGATTTTGTCCTGAGAACAAAAATTTAGCTGTCCATCAGTTGGATTTCAGACCTAACCCGCCTTAATGTTTACAGAACACAGAAACAAGAAGTGGGGAAATTATTTTGAAAGGTAATTATTTTGTGAATCTGCATGTCCAAACTACGTCATACATAATTTCAAAATAACCACTTGCTGGACGAAGTTCAGTGTTTTCTTTTCCATTTTGTGCATGTAGACACCTTCATGTTATTTGTGCTCCCTGTCAGCCTGTGCACACCCCAGGAGGCCCCAGGAAGCTCAGGGGTGCCATGGCCATCGGCACTTCATGGCCAAGGAGAGGGAGGCAGAGATTCAAACACGTTTCCACCTTGGCTTAATACATGCAGAATCTAGAGTTTTAAATGATCTCTTCTACTGAGGAAGCTGAGGCAGGAGGAGCAGAAGTTCAGAGCCAGCCTGGGCAACTTGGTGAGATTCTGTTTCAAAATTTTAAAAAATAATAAGAAAAAGGGCTGAGGATGTAGCTCGGTGCTAGACTTGCCCTGGTTCAATGACCTGTATCATACACACACACACACACACACACACACACACACACACACACACCTTTCTTCTTTCCTTCTTTCCTTTCCTCCCTTACTTCCCAATTTTCACTGAAGTCAACCAGGTCTGTCCAAACTGCACTGTCATAGTTCCTGGCTTGGCCTCTGTAGAGCATGTGACCCGGGCACAGAAGCCCTGGCCTGCTGACAGCCAGGGCAGGCTTGGTGGCAAGTGCCCTGCTACCCAGCTGGGCTTTGGGATGAGGGAAGACTTCGTGATAAACCAGAGGAGGGGCCTCCCCGCTGGCCTTCCCATCTTCACCTGACCCAGGGCCTCTGGCCCTATACTTAAGGTCACTCCTACCCCAATAGGATGAAGGGTCTGTGGGCCATGGGATACTCTCCTGGGGGAAGGGGTGGGAACACCTGGAGGAGTAGGAGAGTTGGGGAGGGAAACGAGGTGGTGGCAGGGTTGGAGCCTTCTAACAGGGAGGTGCAGGTGCCCTGTCTTGGCAGATGGCCCTTGTCTAGGACAGAGATGCAAGCACTGGCCCTGCAGTGTGCAGCTCTAGGAACCTCCAGGGGTGGGCGGGGCCCGTGTGTAGAGGACAGGGACGGAAGGGCAAACCCCGGGACTCCACTGCATCTTGGAGTGGGCAGTGGGGCATTGGGGCCTTCTGAGGTAAGAGGAGCCAGAAAAGCTGGTGACCTTACAGCCAGTGGTGAGTTCAGATCCTCTGAAGGCAACGTGACCGAGCACACAGATGTGCTGGGTCTCTTTGTGGGAGACACCCCCATGTCACATCTGTAGAGTGAGCACGTTCACTCGTGCTTCTGTTGAGCTTGTGGTAAGCAGGTGGGGCACTGTCCCCAGCATTTGTGAAGCCTGGTGCAAAATGTCAATGCAGGCCTCTTACTCAAAAATTATTAAGAGCTTCAAGAGGGCAGCAGTAGAGCATTAAACCAAACTCTCCTGAGTGCAGGACCCTCATGCATGAGCTTGGATGCAGAAAGACCCTAAACCACCATGTTCAGGGCTCATGTGAGACAGTGAGGAGCTGAAGACAGCAGACGTCCAAATGAATGCATAATAAACATCCTGCTTATGAGCCAGCTCCTGCCCCTGCCAGAATAACCGAGAGCATCAGCAGCTGCTGGGGAGCTGGACAGACTGTCCTCAAAGTGGCCAACTGGGCTCTTGACCTTGGCTGAGGCCAGAACTGTGCTCCCAGGTCAGAGGGTCGGCAGCCTGGGACCCAGAGTAAGAAACACAGAACTGCAGACTTCTGGCTAAGCACAGTGATATTCCAGTATGCATCTGTTAGGGCCAGACCATACTTCCCTGGGTCCAAGCCTCTCTCCAGGGTGAATGCTTCCAGTGTTTGGAGCTCCTGCGTACACAGCTCTCAGTAACCCCAGGATTTCTGGGCTCTCCTCCTTCCCCACACCTTCTGGGAAGTCCTCAGGATTTTATGTGGATATAGGTTTTCTCTTGGTGTGGTGAATTCACTAATAGTCAATTTGCAATACCCAGACAAGCTGAGTATGGTTCTGGGTGTGCAGGACCCACCTGAGGATTGTTGCCAACAGCATAAAGGAACTAAAGAGAAAGATGGTGTATTGTTTATTCTCTTGGAGAAGCTTCTCATGCTGGCTTTTCTGATATAAACTCAGCTGCTATCACCAGAGGGGCTCAGGTCCTTGCTAATGCTAAAGATGAATGCAATTCTCTCTGGGGAGGACTTTTTTTATTATTATTATTATTTTATTTATTTATTTATTTATTTATTTATTCATTCATTCATTCATTCATTCATTCATTTTTACTATTCACAGAACAGTATTGGCCTACCTTGTCTAGCAGGCCACCCCTAGGACCAGGGGAAGTGTCCTTCTAGCTGCACTCTGCTGGCAACAGCTTATGCCCTTGTGGGGCACCAGACGTAGGAGGCAAGACTGGCCAGGGCAATCCTGAACTCAAGATAACCTCAGCAGAAACCCAGACTCAACTCCACTTGAGATTCTTGTCTTCCTCTGTCACGGCCAGTGTGTCAGTGATAAGGCTGGCACCGGTCATGCGGTTGTCATCTCGCAGGGTAACATGCTGACCAGCTAAGGCTGTGCTTCAGATCCTCCCGGACATGGCAGGCTCCTTCCTGAAGGCAAGATGACCTGACAGGCCATGTCCCAGGTAAGAGAGAACATCACAGGTGTGAAGTGAGACACAAAGGGCTTGTGGAGACCACCTTCCCCCTTGCTGAGGATATAAACCTGTGCCGCCACCTTCTGGTGTGGCTGGATGGAACCTGGCTTGACCATGACCAGGCATCACCGCAGATCCTCCGGCTTCAAGCCTTGGACCAGAGCCCCAAAGTTATCCCCAGCCTCTGCCCTCTCCAGGCTCTTGTGGAATATCTCAATGCCTGTCACCACAGAGCAAATGTTCTTACTATGGCCCAGGAGCTCAAACTCATCTCCCTTCTTCAGAATGTCACACTCTACTGTGCCTGTCACTACAGTGCCCCCGCCAGGGATCAAATAAATTGATTCTATAGGCAGCAGGAAAGGCTTCTCTAGGTCCGGGTGGGCACTGGGAGGTAAGTGTCCACAGTGTCCAGCAGCTTCTGCACAGACTTTGCACCTAGCTTGGGGTCATGCTGCTCAAGGGCACAGAGAACAGAGCCTATGATGACAGGGGCCTCCTCCATTTCGTAGTCAAACTTGGTAAACAGCCCCCGGACCTCCAGCTCCACCAGCTCCACCATCTCAGAGTCCTGGACAGCGTCTGCTTTGTTCACCTACACCATGACATGCTCTACTCCAATCTGTTTGGCCAGCAGTAAGTGTTTGTGGGTCTGGAGCATGGGGCCTTCATTGGCTGCCACCACCAGGATGCAGCCATCCAAGGCAACAGTGCCTCTGATCGGGTTCTTAACATAATCTGCGTGACCTGGACAGTCCTTGTGGGCATAGTGGCGGGTGGCAGTGCTATACTCCACATGGACCACATTGATGGCGACGCCCGGGGCTCACTCCTCAGAGGCGTTGTCAATTTCCTCATATTTCTTGAATTTGGCCCCACCTCCCTCAGCTAGAATTTGTGTGATAGTCATGGTCAGTGTGGTCCTGCCGTGGACCACATGGCTAATCGTACCCACATTCACATGAGACTTACTGCACATGTAGGTCTTCTTGGCCTCCACTACCAGGTGTCTGGACAAGGGCAATACCTGAGTCTTCAGCAGCCATGACAGACCTTGCAATAATGGGGCCGGCCCAGCACCGAAACTGCTGAAATGGGGCGCCGTGCCCAGCACGACAGCGACAGACATTGCAGTGGTCTGCCACGGACACTGAGTACAGGGCAGCAGGATCCTGCACGTGCACCTGAGGAAGGGCCTCTCTGGGGAGGTTTTGATCCTTACCTTAAGCATCACTTCCTGGCTCCAGGGTGGGTCCTACAGCTCGGTAGCACAGATCTTTCATTCCACTGGGGCAGACTCTGTAGCGTCCACCACTGACCTTTGGACCTTCCCAGTGCAGACACCTGATGCAGGTTTGCAGGAGATATTGTCATGGCCTCTAGGCCTCCAATTAGACTCACGGAGGACATTGCCATGGCCTCTCAGTCTTCAGCTGGATTCTTTGGATCTCTAGCATATGAACAGATCTTTTTTTTTTTTTAAATTTATTTTATTTTCTTAAACCTCATTTATTTGTTTGTGTTATGGCTGGCTCAGCCTTCCCTGGGTGGGGGGGGGAGGAGCATGTGGTGCCTGGGATCAAGCCACGGTCCCTGCAGTGGCCTAAACTTCCTGACGTACGCACTTTAGACCACTGAGCCATCTCACCAGCCCATGAACACATCTTTTGCATTGCTCTGCATTTGACTTTTGGGGTAAGCATTATAAAATAATCCTATGAATTATGTGTCTTCTATTAAATCTATTCCCTTGCAAATCCTGACTACACTTGGCTTGGGGTATTTGAAATTGAGACAAGTCAAACCTACATTGACCTTGGTCTTCATGCAATAGGGTCCCTAAATCCCTCAAGATCCATTCTTCAATTCTTAGTATGTCTCTCTCAGCATCTTTGCTAAAACCACTCAGAGGAGTTGTAGGTTAGAAATCTGGAAGGGTTCAAATGGATCCTCTTAGGGCCTCATCAGACCAAAGCCAATCCTGAGCTGCTTGGATTATGGGTGTAAATGCTACTGTGATTATGAGTGTGAATGCAACATCTGGCCTGGGGCAGAGAGCCTGAATACAACATAAGGGAGACAGATGTGCTCTCTGTAGCCATTGTTGCCGCTGCTCCTCCCTTTTGCTCTTGTTATTTTGCTGTTTTTCAGCGCCATGAACTGCCCCCTCTGCCATATGCCACTGCGACTTGAAGCCAGCTGAGCATGGACGGGAACCTCCACAAACTGTGAGCTAAATAAACCTTGCCTTTCTTTACTTTGGGTATTGGGTATTTTGTCCCAGCAATGAGAGAAAAGTGACATTTCTTCTTTTCCTTTTATCTTCACCAGTTTCCCAAAGTTTACACAATCTTCCTTTGTCCTCCAGCCTCACCTCTAATTTCTTCTTCTTCTACTACTACTACTTCTGTATTTTTTCCCCTCCTGTTTCAATTTTTTTTCCTCTAAGGGAAAACGACCATATCTAGAGCATATTTGCCATATACAATTTTCTAGTTTTAGACTTTGTCATATAACCATAATATAGTTCTTATTATGAGTAAAGGTAGAAAATTAGTAGTTACCACATTATATCATTTTAGGCTGTGTTTGATGCTATTATTGTTGATTGTACTGTGTTAACCAAAGTGACATAATTGTTCTAATCGGTTCCTCTTTATGGTATACCAAGATTGAGATTGACTAAGGATAGTTAACAGTATTCAGCCAGTGCCAGAGAACCAGGGGCAGGATCAAATAGT
>PVKN010007131.1:0-27196 GCA_004027915.1 Capromys pilorides
TATTTTTTTTTTTTTTTTGTACTAGGAATCGAAATCAGGGCCTTGTACTATAGCCCCAGTTCAGGAGAAGCCTTCTGAACAGCTTGGTACATACATATCAACCAGAATTAACCTTGGAGGCACTTTGGTGAAGCTCCACTGGCCACATTCAGAATTCTGCCCTCATTTATATGGGTTGTATCTCGTCTGCAGATAATTTCCTACATTTCAGATCTGGAGAGTAGGAAGCGAAGTCTGTAGCCAGCTACCTACTTTCAAGAAAATGCAAGCAAGAAGACCTCTTAAAGGCCCAGGACCTATCCAAGAAATGAGTGCCAAAAAGGTGAGAAGAAGTACTCAAGAAAGATCATTTTTCTTCAGCTACTGACATACATGACTTTGGATATTTGTTCATTCAGTTTTCCTGGAGGTTTTGGTTGAGTGAGACAAAGAAAGTGAATTGAAAATAAACCAGCATTCTTAGTTTGAGCTCTCCACAGATCTCTCTCTCTCTCTCTCTCTCTCTCTCTCTCTCTCTTTAGTATAGGATCTACAGAGTCTCATTACACAGGGATTACAACAACACACCCAGTCTCAATCACTGTCTCAGCGTGCCCTGGGGGCAGGGCCAGTATGGCAGGGACCAGGATTGAACCTCTGTCTCTGCGTCTACTTAAGCAGATGCTTTAATCCACTGAGCTATCTGGTTGGCCCTTCCACAGACTTCTCATAACCAAAGTGCGGCAAAGTTCTAAGTTCTCTCCAAATGTGTTTTTTTGTAATGACGACCACAGCTCATCACAAAATTATAGGATCTGTTAACTTTGTATCAAATATTGTAGCAGTCACTTCAGGCTTTAGTAACTATGTGGTATCTCACTTTATTATATTAAATTACAAATTAATTAAAGCAACATTAATAAGCACTTTGGGTTTTTTTGTCTTTTTGATACAGGGTCTCGCTGTGCAGTTCAGCCTGGCCTTGAGCTCACTTTTTGTAGCCCAAGCTGGTCTCGAACTCGCACTGATCCTCCTGTCTGCCTCAGGCTCCCAAGTCCTGGGACTACAAGGGTGCACCACCACAGCCCGGCATAATAAGCACTTTGAAGAAGAAAACATATAATGGAGAAAAAAAATCAGATTTTCTTGGCAGTTGTTGCAAGGACCTGCAGGCAACTATGACTACTACCAGAGCTCCTGATTAATTTTTTAACTTCTTTTCTAGCATTCTATTATTTTATGCGGTTTCAAAGCTATGTGTCCTCAGCCGGGAACATGTGTGCAGTGAGAGGAACATGTGTGATGTCTATACTGGGAAAGGCCAGAATCACCGTTGAGCTGGTGACTCAGTTGGCCCCACTGTGCTATGGAAACACATCCATTTTTTTTCTTTGTGCCAGGAAGTGAAAAATAACGGCTTCGTTGCCTCTAATATTTGGCCTATCAAAGCCCATCTGAAACTCTGGAAGGGATTAAAAAAATAGAAGCCTGAAGACCATGCAGACCATTCCCCCTGCACTTAGCTCTTCCCGCAGGGAAGGGGAGAGAGCGCAGGGAGGGCCAGTCTGGCTCTCAGAAGAGATGCTAGTATTGCGGGTTGGCAATGTACTGTTAGCTCTGCTGAATGCCCTGCAGCCTCAGCAAGCACATGCAAGTCACACACACACACACACACACACACACACACACACACACACACACACACCTGAAGAGCAGCCTCAAAACAGGGTGCAATGCATTGACAACAGGTGGTCCACTTGTAACACCCAGCTGAACTACATCAGTGTAGTGCTGGGATGGCAAGCCCATCTGAGGGTTATTGCCAAATAGAACTGGAGAAGAGGCGTTTTTAGGGAGCTGATGGTTCTCCTGGGGGTGTTGGTTCTTCTGGAGGAGCCTGTCAGGCTGGCTTTCCTGATACCAAGTTGACTGCTCTCATTGGAGGATCTCAGGCCCTCATTGATGAGGGCTGCTGTGGTACCTTCAGGGGAGGACCTTACTTTGAGTGTTGCTTCCTGACTCTGTGTAGATCCCTCTGCCTGCTGACACAGATCCTTCATCCGTGTGGCACAGACTTTCAAGTTTCCACCACTGCCCTTTGGGGCCTTCCCAGTGCAGATCCATGAAACAGGCCTACCTGAGACATCGGTGTGGGCTCTTGGTCTCCAATTGGTCTTGTGGGGGGCCTCGCTATGGGCTGTGGATCTTCAGCTGGACCCATGCAGTACATTGCCATGGGATTCAGGCCCTCAGCTGGGATCTTTGGCTCTCTAGCACATGAACAGATTTCCTGCACTCTTTTGTACTAAACTCCTTGGGTGATTACTATAAAATAATCCTGTAAATTGTGTGTCTGATATGGAGTTGTTTCTCTTGCAAACCCTGTCTATACCACAGGGCTTCTTACCTGTGCTACTGTTAGCACCTTAAGCTAAGCAAGTCTGCTGTAGTGTCTGTCCTGTACCTCTTGGCATGTGTGTGAGCATTCCTGGCCCCACCTATTATTATGCCAGTAGTACTAGCTGCCCCTCTTCCTGCCCCTAGTATGGCTAAAATGTCTGTAGACATTGCTGCATGGTCCTTGGGTGTACAGACTTGTCTGCCTGACAAAAGTACTGCTGTCAGGGAATGAGCCTCGGTTGTCTGTCCCATGGGGGCCCAGGCTCCCAGCACAGTTGCCACCCAGCATCGGAGCTGCAGTAAGGAAAGAAACTTAGAGCAGGAAGGGCTTGCCCTGCAGGAGGAGCCAGGTGATCTCTGAAAGCCTCCTTAGTACTTCTATTGTGATGCTGCTCTAAATTATCTAGATTTTAAAAAAAATTATGCCTCATAGATTTAAAAATAAAATTTTGTATCTCAAACACACATACACACACACACACACACACACACACACGTACACACACATACACACAATATTCACCCAAAATTCAGTGATAACTCTTAAGTTCCACTTCCAATTATTTTTTTGGATTAAGATTAAATAAAATTAAATTGAATAATTTTAATAATTCAGAGCACAAATATCATGTCATAGTAAATTCTTTTTTATATAGCACTCAATTTCTGTGCTATATAATTATAGCACATGGCAGATAGATAGATAGATAGAGAAGATGTCTTCCATGATATGGATCAAATGTTAACATTGGTTGGTTCCAGGTGAGATTTATACTGATTTGTAACCTCTTTTTTTTTTGGTACTGGGGATTGAATTTAGGAACTTGTGCTTGCTAGGCAGGCACTTATGCCTGCTGAGCTATCCCCCTGGTCCTTATGGTGATTTGTAGTCTTTTGTCAGGGAATTGAGCCTCAGCCTGGCTATTCTACAGGAATCCAGGCTCCTAGAGCAGGAGGATAAAATATTTTTATAATTTTATATTTTAAAATAAAATATTTTTAAATTATTCATCTAAAAAATAAGCATATATCATTTTAATAAAAGCAAGTCGTTGTTTAAATGCATATCTGGCCAACCTGTAACATAAACATGGAGAGAAGAGCAATCCAAAAGGAGACCCAGGGGCTGGGGAGATAGCTCGGTGGTCTAAGTGCCTGCCTGGCAAGCACAGGGGCCCAAGTTTGATCCCCAGTACCACATGCTATGCCAGAACCACGGTGCACCATGCCAGCCACCAAAACCGGGGGATGGTGGCACACACCTGTAATCCCAGAGCTGGGGAGGCTGTGGCAGGAGGATCACTTTGAGTCTGAGCTGTGTAGTGAGACCCTGTACCAAATAAATAAATAAATAAATAAATAAATAAATAAATAACTTCTTTAAAAGTCAAACAAAAGGAGACCCAGAAAAACAACTTTTTAAATCATCAATTTGCTGACACTCCAAGCTTACTTCTTTTCACTTCATTGCTCTGCACAGCCATTGTACTGCATGTATAGATTCAATGCAATCCTGACCAGAATACCATTAGTGTACTTCAGATCTAGAGAAAACATTCTTTAAATTCATTTGGAACCAAAACAAACCTAGAACAGCAAAGGCAATCATGGCTAATAAAAGCAGGCAGATGGCATCACAATCCCTGATTTAAAAGTATACTTCAAAGCTACTGTAATAAAATCAGCATGGTATTGCATGCACACATGCATGAGTACACACACACACACACACACACACACACACACACACACACCTGAGGATCAGTGGAACAGATTAGAAGCTGCAGATACAACTACAAACATACTCAATCACTCTGTGTTTGACAAAGGAATAAGTAGACTCTTTAATAAGTGCTGCTGGAAAAACTCGTTTTCCACATGCTAAAGACTAAAGCTAGACCCATGTCTATCACTGTGCACTAAATTAAAGTAAAAATGTATTAAAGAGGGGCTGGGGAGATAGCTCTGTGGCACAAGTGCCTGCCTGGCAAGTGCAAGGTCGTGAGTTTGAACCTCAGTCCCACGAAGAAAAAAAAATGTATTAAAGAGCTAAATATTAGACCAGAAACACTCTTGGAAGAGAAACTAGGTAGAAATCTTGAAGACAGGGGTAGGCAAAGAGTTCATGAACAAAATGGGAAATACTATAAAGAACCAACAAACTGGGATCTCATCTTATTGATATCTTTGCACCTCAAAAGAAATCACCAACAAAGTGAAAAGAAAACCCACAAATTCAGACAAAAAAATTTAGCTAACTGTCCTTCTGACAAGACTTCTATCTAGAATATATACAACATTAAAAAAATCAGGCCCATAAAATTCAAAGACCCAATCCAAAAATGGGCATCTGAGATGAATATACACTTCACAGATGAATAAATACAGATGGAAAATAAATATATGAAAAAAACATTCAAAACAGCATTGGTCATTCAAGAGATACAAATTAAAACAACACTAAGATTCCATCTCACCCCCAAAAGAATGGCTATCATCAAGAAATCAACCAACAACAAATGCTGACTGGGTTGTGGGGGAAAAGAAACCCTTTTCCACTGTTGGTAGGAGTGTAGACTGGTGCAACCACTGTGGCAGTCAGTGTGGAGATTCCTTTAAAAACTAAGATTAGAGGAGAGGTTGCATTCAACTGCGATATCCCCCTTCTGGGTATTTCCCCAGCAGAACTGAAACTATCATGCCACAGTGATACATGTGCACCCATGTTTACAGCAGCATAATTTGTAATAGATAATATCTGGAAACAACCCAAATGCCCATCAGCTGAAGAATGGATAAAAAGATGTGGTATTTTTATGCAATGGAGTACCACTCAGCTATATAAGGATAAACTCAAGGCTTTTACAGATAAATAGATATAATTAGAGGCCATACTCATAAATGAAATAAATTAGAATTACATATATAAACATTGTATTGTCTCCCTAGTGTAATAAACTGAAAGAGTAAATAAAATCCAAAAGGTACAGTAAGTATAGTAAAAGGGGAAAGAAACTGCTGAAAGGGAAAGAACAGGGCCGGGGAGATAGCTTAGGGGCACAAGTACCTGCCTGGCAAGTGCAAGGTCCTGAGTTTGATCCCTGGTTCTGCAAAAAAAAAAAAAAAGAAGATGAAAGAACAATGAGAGGGATAAAAAGAGAAAAGAGGGAAGGGAAAAACATATATATATATATATATATATATATATATATATATATATAGCTAATTGTACTACTAATTTCTACAGTTCATGGAAAGCAAAGTTAGTGCTCATACTGTTGGGTCAATTTTGTATGCCTGTATCTGGTAATCTAAGCAACCACTTTGAAGATAACAGTATACAATATAATAACCATTGTTCATTTCCTACCAACTTGCTTTGAAATTCTGTATTGTGTATATTGCTTTTTCTTTTTTGCCTCAAAAAAAAAAGAAGCTGATGGGGCTTTCACGTATCTTGACCTGGAGATGAGGTTTGGAGTGGAATCACCCTACACAACTGTCTACTCAATCTCGGGTGTCCTTCAACTCAAGGTCCATTGATCCGCGCCATTGCTGCTGACTTCATTTCTTTTGCCAGTAACTGCTTAAGCGTGGGCAATTGATAACATTATGGCCAATTAGATGTGAAAGGAATGTTGCCAAGTAGTAAGCTTCCATGAAAGGAATTTTTGCTTTAAAAAACTAGAGAAACTCTTCGTTTTCCTACTTTTGTACCACTATTGTACGAAGATAAAATGCTTGGAGCATTTGCAGCCATCCAGCGACCTGGAAGCCATTAAGTCTGGAGATCAGGTCACTGTGAGAATGACAGAGAGATATGCAGCTCCTTGAACATATAATCTAGGTGCAGTCCCCGATTACTGCTCTAACTTACAGATCTACCTGGGGGTTTTTGATGGGAAATAAGAAACCCTGTAAGATTGGAGGTACATTTGCCAGGTTTCCTGTTGTCACTGAGTCTTAACAGCACATACAGCCCTGGCAAATACTGATATGAGACAGAGTCTCATATTTTCCACAGTAAGACCCTAGGCAGAATTAGAAAAAAGTTCCACTTGTTATAGCACCGTGGGCTGCATGGTAGGCTATACAACATATGTAGAATAGAAAACCTACCCTGTGCTGAGTGCTTTAGCTCATGAGTCCCCATAAAAACTGCAGGCCTGTTTGACAGATGAGAAGTCCCCAAAGCACAGCGATTTCAAGAGCAAGACTCTGCTAGGAAGTACATAGCCAGGACTTGAAACTAGGCCAAAGTTCTTTTCCTACCTGCCATTGTTTCCTAACCATCATATTGCTGTACTTGTTGTGCAGTGTATCCATAAGCTACTGCTTACTAGCATTAAGGAATCAAAGTTCATTTCTAAATGCATAAAGCTTGACTCTTCAAAGCTATACCTGCAAAATGTTTCTCTTACAAACTTTCATGTCCATGTGGGAAGGAAGGAGAAGGGTTCCAGAGCCTTTGCTGCCTCCTAGGGAATTGTGTCCACCCTGTGGCCTCTCCTGCCAGTTCCCAGGGTGGAAGCAAGGGGAAAATCAGGCCCAGAAGGTGTGGAGCATGTGTTGGGATCATCCTGCACGGGCTTCTGTGTTAAAGGCTCGGCTCTGCGGGGAGCTGGTGGGCCTTCTGAGAGCTCTTTAGTCACCAGGGACGGGAACCCCAGCCTCTTCTTCCTCATTCTTTCTTTCTCTTCCAGCTGCGAAGTGAATGATTTTGCTCGGCCAGCTGCATCTGCTTTGATGGCCTGTTACAAGTCCAGGACAATAGGCCAATCTGTCCCGGGTTAGCATGGATTGATAAGCTTTAGGCAATTTTAAAAAGTAGATTTATGTATTTATGTATGTATGTATGTATTTATTTATTGGTTACAGGGTCTCACTCTGCAGCTCGGACTCGTGATCCTCCTCTCTCAGCCTCTCCAACACGGGGATTCCAGGCGTGTGCCATCACATCCAGTTTCAGTTGGCCAGTACAGTGTGTCTGGGGCTCTGGGCCCAGCCCAGTGTGCAGTATAGGAGATCATACTTGGGTCCTTGCGCTCGCCAGGCAGGCGCTTTTTTTTTTTTTTTTTTTTTAACAGTAATGGAAGGCTGATGGGCAGAATAGGTGAAGCACGTTCTTTGAGCCTGAATGGCCTGGGGGAGTGGGTGGGGTGGGGAGTCCAGGCACCCATTCTGTGGGAATGAGATGCAGCTTTGGATTCCCACTGCTCTCCAACTGCTCGCAATGAGCTGGGGATGCCTTTGCTTACCAGCCTCACGAGTATGAGGGTTCTGGTAGCACTGTGACTTCAAAAGTGGAGCTACTGAATATGTTCATACTCACAGAACTGCACACCAAACTATAATAATAATAGTAATAGCTTTTACTTTATGTTGATCTTTCTGAGAAGGCTGAAGCATCTCAGTGCCACTGTACAGATGTGCATACCAGCTTTGCTAGGTGATACAGAAAACAATTGTCCTGCTGAGACCTGAGAGCAGGGCCTCAGCCTGGGAAAAGAAACATGATTCTTTTCCTCAGTGTGACCCACTGAGTGACAAGTATCCAAGCAGGACATGTAGTCCTGGTCACACATTAGAGCACAGGAGGTTGGTCGGAGACTGGCAGAGAGGAGTCTCAGGGGCTGTGAGGGTCAGAGAGTTTAAGAAGAGGAACCAGCTCATTACAGAAGTTGGGATATCTCAAGATGCAGGAAGAAACTGGCTTCACTTTTCTCCCCTACTGACCCTGTGAGACTTGATGTGTGGTCTCACCTTTCCTGCCTTCTGGAAGAATCCTCGGTCAGATCGCACGAACTTATAGAATATATATAGTTATATAAGTATATATGTATATGTATGCTATATATGTTTCCAATGTTTTTTTTTAATTATAAAACTGCGCAATATAAAAGTGTCTATGTTTTTAAATGTACCCTGCAGTGGCACTAAATATATTTACCTTGCTTCGCAACCATCGTCCCCATCCACCTTCAGAACAGTTTCCTCACTCATTACTGAAATCCTGTACCCATTAAATAATTCCTCATCCCCCTGGAAACCCTTTGATCCCTGAAAACCACCATTCTTTCTATACTTATGAATTCAACTACCCTGTGAACCTTATGTAAGTGAAATCATATAGCATTTGTCCTTTTATGATCAAAGTATTTCACTTAACATAACTGTCTTCAAGATTGAGCCATACTGTGGTATGTATCAAAAATTCCTTCCTGGGCTGAGGAGATAGCTCGGTGGTCTAAGTGCCTGCCTGGCAAGCATAAGGACACAAGTTCGATCCCTGATATGGAATGCCAGGCTGTCCCCAGAACTGGGTGTGGTGGTGCTCGCCTGTAATCCCAGCACTGGGGGAGACTGAGACAGGAGGATCTCTATGAGTATGAACTGCATAGTGAGACCCTACATCAAAAAGAAAAAGAAAAAATGCCTTCCTTTGCAAGGCTAAGTGATATTTCACTGCATATCTGTTCCACATTTTCCTTTTCCTTTGGTGGGTCTATGGATACTCGGGTTACCTCTGCCTCTTGGTTATCATGAATAATGGTTCTGCAAACATGGGTATACACATGCATTTGTGAATCCTTACTTTCAATTATTTTAAGTATTCTTCCAGAAGTGGAACTACTGGATCATATAATTCCATTTTAAATGTTTTGTGTGTGAAACTGCCATGCTGTTTGCTACTGTGATTGTGTCATTTTACATTCCTTGATAATTTTGTGTAGATAACCAAAATCCCAGTCCAGTCAAACCCATTAAAAATTTCAAGCCCACAGATGTGGGCTTTTTCCTCTTGCAACACGGAAGTCCCCAGCTGGGTTTAGCCTGATCATTTCCTTCCCTGCGGTCCCCTCGCACACCTACTGGTTGCTGGTTTGGGGGCCAGGCACTGGATGGGGGACACAGAGCTAGGAAACACAATGGTATCCTCTGTGGATAGGACCACCCCACAGTCCTGTAGGTAAGGTAAAGTCTGGTTTTTTGTTTTGTTTGCCTTTTTTAATAGTAACAACAGGCAGGACCTTTTTGGCTGTTGGTGCATGCGTAGCTTCTTCCCTGTGAGTGTCTCTTGACTTTGCCAGCTTTAGTTAGTCTCCTGGGTTTTAAATTTGCACCTTGGAAGAGCCAGGTGCCAGCCCCTGTTTTTTCTAAATTCTGGTGACAAATACCAAGCTGTTGAGCGCTCTCTCTCTCTCTCTCTCTCCCCCTCCCTCCCCCATCTCTGTCTCTCTGTCTCTGTCTCTCTCTGTCACTGACTTTCTCTCTCTGTCTATCTCTCTCTCTCTTTGTATTTTCTGCAGGGTCTCACTATGCAGCTTAAACTCATAGTGATCCTCCTATTTTCAGCCTCCCCAGTGCTAGGATTACAGGTGTGCACCTGTAATTACAGGATTACATGCCTGGACTTGGTCACCCACTCGGTGCACCCGGGAGCAGGGCTGACCTTGCATGTGGTGCCAGGTATCAAACCCTGGCCCTTGCACTTGCCTAAGCAGGTGCTTAGTCTGCTGAGCTATCTTGTTGGCCTTTTTTTTTTAAGATTTTTTTTCTAGTTGGATTTCTTGAAGTCTTCTTTTCCTTGGGTTTAAAGTGGGGTGAGGCTCTCCCTCCCTGCTCCCACGAGCTAGAGACCCCCAGTGACTTTCCAGTGCTCCTTTTCTCTCTCCCTTCTAAAGCCTTCAGGCTGGTGAGGAGCTAACACTGGCAGAACCAGGCCCATTGGCCATCTTTTCCCTTGAGAAGTAGCTAAGTGTCTCCTTCTGAGCCAGGATTCATTTTAAAAAAATTATAACTGTTAGCACATATGAGTTGTATAAAGGAATGGGTTTCACTGTCAGTGCATTTGTCAATGGTATAGTGTTATAGTGCACAGTGATCATCTCTCCTAGGGCAGGGTTTCTTAGCTACAGCACTAGGGCACTTGGGGAAAGTCAGTTCCTTGCTGTGATACTGTCTTCTGCTTTGCTAAATATTTTGAAACAACCTGACTTCCCCCTGCCAGGTTCCAGCAGCACTTCTTTTCCCAGCTGTGACAACTGATAGCATCTCCAGATGCTGCCACATGTCCCCTTCAGGGCAAAATCACCCTCTCTTAAAATGAGCCATTTTATGGCTCTGAGTTGCTTTCAGCTATTGGCACCCCAAAGAGCTCCCTTGATCTTTCCATGGCAAATGGTTTCTTCAAAAGGCGGCCAGAGCCAGGCAGGAAGTGGACCCCAGGAAGACTTGCAGGAAGCTAAATAGCAACCATTTCTGTTTATTTCCTTCTCTCTTTGGAAAAGTTTTGCTAATGTGTTGCAGCCTGACCTCAGGTGCAGTGCAGGAGGTCAAGAGGAAGGTGCAGGCAGCCACACTCTGGCCTGGAAGGATGTGCAGCCCCTCCACCCCCTCCACTGACCAGCCTAGCTAAGGCAGCCTTGTGTGGGGGACATTGGTTATGGGGAGCATTCACAAGGCCTCAAGATACCAGGACTTCCCATACAGTGGAACCTCCTTCTCCATCAAGCCGAACACATCTGTTTCCCTTTCTTCTTAGAGAATCAGTAGTTTCCTCATAATGTTCCATGTGAATCCAACAAACCATGGGTTACGGTAGGGCAGAGGGGCTGGTTAAGCACATCGCGTCTTAGGTCGGAGCCTTCCCAGCGGTGGGGTGAGACTTGATGGTCAGACAGGAAAGGCACGCTTTTTTCAAAAGAAATTGCCTCCCCCCATTAAATGCATCTGTTGATGGCTTATGGAAGATAAATGAAGAAGGGACACTTCTCCTCGCAGACAGCACAGCCCCATCACAAGGCTGAGCCCTCCAGGTACTGCTCTCTGGCCTCTGCCATTCTCTTTGCTGCTGGTGAGGGAAGTTGCGTGGCTATAGGCAACAACGTCATCCTCAGCACAGGAGCTGTAAGAAACCTCACGTGAGTTTTTAAACTTTTAGTGAAATAGAAGAGGGTGAACAGATGTACAATTCAAAGTCATTCAAACACAGACAGTGACAAGAGAGAAGATCTCAGAGGTACAAGTGTAACCAACAGATGCTGACAGAAGAGTGAAAAGTTACATACAGGGAACCTTAGAAGAATGCAAAATAATAAGGAAATGCTTGGAAAGACATGAAGGAAGCAGATTTAAAATAAAATATCCCTTCTGGTGTGGGGATATTTTCCATTAGGCCATTTTCATAAAGTGCAGAGAAATTCACATGATGATAATATGTCTTGGAGAATGGGAAGGAAGATGAGATTTGGGGCTCAGGTTAGACTGTCTGATAGCCGTTTGTCCACATCTTGCCCTTGGAAGATGTTGAGTGAGAGTTAATCGCAGGCGTGGCTCATGATTGGCCAAAATTTATTTTTATTTTACTGGTGACTAGTGTAGGGATAGACACAAGACTCAGTGTTGTCCTAAAATACAAGAGAAGGTTACACAAGACTTACCTTCCTGAGTGAAACGTGAGCCTAGCAATGGCAGGGTCTTTGCCCCCTTCTTGTTTGCTGGTGTCTTAGTTACTCTTTTGTCATTGCTGGAACAAACACCCGACACTCAAAATGAAGGAAGGAAAGGTTTATTTAGTTCACAGTTACTGGAGGTTTCTGTCCATATTCAGCTGGCTCCAAGGCAGAGTGGCACATGGCAGAGAGCAACCTTTCATGGTGGCAGCTAAAAGCAAGAGAGCAGGGAGAGCTAGCTGCTCAAGCAGCTAACTTCTCTTCCTTTACATTGAAATGCAAATCACCTGCCCCTGGGGAGGGGCAGCACCCCTTTTCACAATAATCAATTACAAATTCCAGAAGCAGCCCTGTGACAGCATGAGGCTTTGGGGGGGACACCTATACACAAGCCATAACATTCCACCCCTGGACCCCTAAAGACTCATGTACATCCCTTTATCCAAAAGACATTCTAGTCCATCTCTAAGAGTTGCCAAAGTCCCAACAGTTTCAGCATTACTTAAAAGTCCAAGTCCCAAGTCTCTGTGAGCCTCTATACACATGAAAATTTAAACACATTTAACATTTAAAGGCACAAAACAAACATTACCATTGCAAAAGGTTCACACAGCAGGATACCAAGCATTGGGACCAACATAAGTCTAAAATCTAGAAGGACCAACATTAAATCCTGTAGGTCCTTGTGGAACATCTGAAGCACTCTGTGGCAAATTGTAAGCTCCATGAGACTCTGCTCCTATGATACTCTTGGTAGATGTAGCTCCCATGGCTTTTCTTTCAGGCTGGTTTTGTTCCCTCTTTGCACTATGTTCTTGGCTTTTCCAAACTTCTGGGGTTTTTGTTGAATAGGCTTTTCACTCACAGCTTTACACACTGCCCTCTCGGAGGCATACTGCCTGGCCTCCCAGGCCTTCTGCAATCTAGGTGGGAGCCTTCTTAACCTCAGAACTCTTGCATTCTCAATGCACCTAAAACCACTGCCACATGGATGATATCAAGGTCTGCTGCTAGCTGGAGCAGTAGCCAGGGTTTTTCTCTCTTGGCTGTAGGGGTTCAGTGCATGGATGGCTGAGCACTCTGACCCTGATTCCAAGGAATAAATTCTCCATGCCGCCCACCATTCTGGAACCTGGGGCTGCCGCCATGCCATTTTGGAACACAGGGCTCAGCAGCTTTCCCCTCAAGGCAAAGTCCCTGACCTTTGCAATTCTGAGGTTGCAAAGGGTGGAGACCTGCCTCCTCCTGTGATGCCCTTGGGCCATCTTTTCTATTTTCTGGTTTCTTCTCAGCAATGGAGATCATCTCAGCTTTATGTATGCAATCCACAGCTTTACTGGTGCTTCTTCTCTTGCCAAACTCACATTTTGAATCCTCCTGCTGGGCTCCTTGCCCTTGCTTTGCAACATAAATCTGGCTAAAAGCCCCCAATAACAGCCATGTCACTGCCCCAATATTTGGCTGCTTTGAAATATCTTTTGAAAGATTCATCAGTTTGCCATGCTTAATCTCAGTCTTAGGCAAAGTCTCTGGACACATGCAAAATGCAGATAACTTGTCTGCCAATTCAAAACACAAATGATCTGGAGTCCAGCAACTAGTGCAATCCTTCTTCCCAGCAGAAACTTCCCCAGCCAGGTCTTTACAGGCAGGCCTTCTGTCAGTCTTCTGGTCTGAGCTCTGACCAGAATTTCCCCTACAGAATAGCCTAAACTTTTCCAGCTCTTCGCAAGTAGGCAATGTCTCTGAGCCTTTCTTCCTATAAACCATTTCTAAACACTCATGATCCACATGGTCAGGTTTAGCCACAGCAATGACCCCACTCCTGGTACCAAATTCTGTCTTAGTTACTCTTTTCTCATTGCTAGGACAAACACCCAATACTCAAATTGAAGGAAGGAAAAGTTTATTTAGCTCACAGTTACTGGAGGTTCAGTTCATATTCAGCTGGCTCCAAGGCAAAGTGGCACATGGCAGAGAGCAACCTTTCATGGTAGCAGCTAAAAGCAAGAGAGCAGGGAGAGCCAGCTGCTCAAGCAGCTAACTTCTCTTCCTTTACATTGAAATGCAAATCACCTGCCCCAGGGGAGGGGCAGAACCCCTTTTCACAATAATCAATTACAAATTCCAGAAGCAGCCCTGTGACAGCATGAGGCTTTGGGGGGACACCTATACACAAACCATAACAGCTGGGATGTTAACAGAGCCTGATACCATGATATCTGATGCAGTTAACTAGTGGTGGACCCTGAGCCGACAAAGAGTGTGAAAAACTAGTCTATGGAATATTGTGTAACAGAGTGGTGGGGAGGGTTTGAATCCACCAGGGTATCCTTGAACTTCTGGACCACCTCACAGCCACTTGGCTCTCTGATTTCTTGAAAGGATAACAATTAATCATCCTTTTTTTTCTTTCCAGTTGGTGCTGGAGAACAAATGTGGAGCCACACACATGCTAAACACACACTGTGCAAAACACACAGACTACACACCAGCCCAACAATGAATAATCTTGGTGAACTGGTTTATTCCTCTGGACCTAACATATACAAAGGAAATACTACAACCAACTTTGTGTTTCATATATATTCTTAAAATATTTTCATTTTAATTGATACTAGTAATTCTACATATTTATGGAGTACAGTATGACATTTCAATCCACATCTTAATCTGTACTGATCAGATCATGGTAAATGGAACAGCACTTCAGAGGTATATTATTTCTTTGTTTTGGGAGCATTCAAAATCCTGTTTTAAAAAATATACTACATTAATTTTTGTAACCATGGTCATCTTATCGTGCTATAGAATGTTTTCTATTTCTTGGCTATTCAACCAAGTTCTTAGAAAATGAGAGCTAAGTAAAAGGTTATGGAAAAATAGAATTCCGTGCAACAATAACACATTGCATACGTATTGCTTGATATTGTGTGAACTGCTGAAGCTTGGAGAAGCACTTCATGTCGGGGGTGTTGATCTTGGATGTGGTTATCTGACTCTCTGTCCAATGATGGATCCCACTGAGAGGCAGCCGCTTACTTTTCCCTCCTTTTGTTCTGATGATGTTAATGATCTCTGGTATGAGGGACATAGACAAGAATGCAGGAGACAAATGGGGGCATGCAGTCAATTCACCTAAGAATGTAATGAGTCAGTCTAGATTACAAACCCCTCACCGGCAAGGTTATATCTTTGTAGCAATTTGTTCTCACCTACTTCTATCATTGTGTATTTTCTCTATGCCAAGGACAGCAGTCTCCGAGTTTAGTGACTGTTGCTGGTTTGTCAATAGAGGCTTAGTGGCTGAGGTTTTGATTTGTGGCTTTCATTGCAGCTAGAAATTTTCATGTAGTGTGAATTAATAAAACATGAGGGAATTTCTAGTAGGACGCATGTGCTCTGCTTTGCTCTTTGAGTGCATATTAATTATATGCATGCATCTTCTTTTTAAGAACATAGACTCACACTGCTCTAAGCTTTAATTTTCTGCCAGGTCCCTTTTGATTCTTCTATTTTTTTTTTTAAGAAAAAAATGGATATTGCAAATAAGGCTCAACACATTTGTTTTTGTTGTTGCTTATGGCAGAAAAATTATTAGAGCTGCTCTTTCTTTCTTCCTTCATCATGGGAAAGAGCAGCGCTGGCACTGCCTGGGACTGAAGGTCATGCTGCCTGGCTTGGTGGGGACAGATGGCCATTGCTCATCATGTTAGCAAGAAGCTTGATGCTCACTTCTGGACATCAGCTGTTCGCTATATATATTAAGTGATAATTTAGCTTCAGGTGGCACTAGCCCGGGTGCTGTCTGATCTCCTGTCACCTCAATGGGAGGTGACAGTGCTTGCTTTCCTGTCCTCCTCTAGGAAACAAAAGCAGACACTTTAATATAGTGAATCAGAATCATCATGAGTTCTGCTGATCTTTGGGATTTTGATCCTGACTGATTGTACCTGATCAATGGGATTTTGCTTTGCCATATAGATATTCTCAATTTAGAACCTCAAGGGACAAAACAATCGAACTAACAACAACAACAAAAAATTCCCTAACCTTGTGAAAATAAGGGAATGGGAGCCCCAGGGCAGGAGTGGCAAGGAGTAGAGCAGGGCAGGGGTTGGGGGAAGAAAAGATGCATTATGAGCTGGTCCATCACTTGGTTTCAGAAGAGTATTAACTTCCTTGGTTTTTGGGGCTTTATTGACAAATTCTCTGCTTCAAAAATAGCTTAAAGTTCCCTGGAGTAACTACATCATTAATTCTCATTGAATTCCTGTAAGTCAGAGTCTTTGTGATTTCTTCTTAGCTGGTTGTTAAGGCCTGTGTCCCATGTAGAAATATCTATTCATTTTATTCATTTCTAATGTTCCACAATTGTCTAGTAGAAATAATGTCATATATCAACAGAGAAAATATTGAATTAGAGCTGTGAAAGGTATGCATAGGATTGAAAGACCAGAATCCAAGATGGCATAGAGACAGCGTGAGTCAAAAAGTCTCATACTTCTGCTAAAACTGATAAATTTACATCCAAATTTCCTGTTTTCGGGCTGGTGAGATGGCTCAGCGGTCTAAAACACGTGCATCGGGAAGTTTAGGCCACCGCAGGGACCATGGCTGGATCCCAGGCACCACATGTTGCGCAGTCGTCCAACCCCCAGGGAAGGCTGAGCCGTCCATAACACAAACAAATAAATGCGGTTTAAGAAAATAAAATAAACTTAAAAAAAAAAAAAAAACAAATTTCCTGGTTTCAGAGCAAAATGAGAGCTATAGCAAAATGTATAACTAAAGGAAACAGTCTCCATTTCAGCACACACAGTTATATAAGGAATAAAGAACATTACATTTTCAAAGCTACAAGTCACTCCTGAAAGTCAGGCGTTAATCCACGTTCCACATACATCCCCACAGGTCGTGGAGAGGTGCGTCCAAGCAACAAGCCTGTGTAAGCATTTGGTAACTGTGATAAAGTGCCTGAGACAACTTACAAGGAAGAAGGGATTTTTTGGGGCCCAGTGTGTTAAGAGATTTTAATCTGTAGTTCACTGGCCCTTCCTGTCAGGCCAGAGTACATCCTGGCTATGACCTGTGGTAAAGGAGGCCTGCTGACCTCAGGGTGTCAGGGAAGCCAAGAAAGAGAAGGGGTGAGGGCACTAAGTGTTTCAGGGGGCACACCCCAGTGACCTAACATCTCTCCATAGGTTCCTGCTTTTTAAAGGTTCCATGACCTTGCTGTTGTGCTACAGGCTGGGCACCAAGACTTTTAGCACATGGGCCTTGGGACATTTCAGACTCAAATGATAGCAAGGCCACAGATATAAGTAATAATACCTACAAGAACAGGCTTCTTACTACACCAAGAACAGTATCAAAAAGTGACTGAAGTTGCCCCTGAGCCTGCGCCACAAGGCACCCTAGAGGTGTTTCTTCTAGAAACTCTCCACTGGACAGGGCCAGGTCTTTGTGTGCATTTTCTAGGGAATCATTTACTTTTGATCGAGTTGCAGAGGAAAACTTACGTTGCTAGACCAGCTAGGTGCAGAATTTTGCACGTTTCCTTTTCCTTTGAGGGAAGATTGTCACCGAATTTTCCTGACTGATTTTCTCAGACTCTTCCTCATACAAGATTTTAGCAGCAAGGGTAGAACTTGTGGCAGAACTCCCCCACCTCCCCAAAAGCCCCACAAAAAACCCCAACTGCACATCCATGACCCGGGCAGCAAATGAGGAGAGATAGTTGGTGGATTCCTCAGCCCAATCTTTATGCTTAAGAAAGAGACAGGGTTTCTTTTCCCCTCATAGAACAAGACATTAAGTATGGAACCATTTCTTTCTAAGTTACAAGGAAATGCTTGTGGGAAGCAACCTACATTTGGTAGTATATTTAACATTGCTAAGAACAAGTAAGCTTCCCTGAAATAGGGGCTTTTCCAATGTCTGTTTAACAAACAGTTGCAGAAGTTTCTCCTAGGCATGATAAGGCACTGGATTCCCTTTTCAGGAAGTGGGTTTCGGGCCACCACTCTAGGGATGGACTAGGACAATGTGACATTATTTTGCATTCCGTAAGGCCTTTCTGCTTTGCAAAATACTTGCAAACACATTTGATTTCCACCACATTCCTGAAAAGTCAATAGCAAGTGGCCTCATTCCTGATAAAGAAACTGGGGCTCAGAGGGAACTGAGACACTTGTCTGAGGGTGGAGCTAGAATTTACCTAAAACCAGGTGAATTCCCCAGGGCCTGCCAGCTAGCCTGGTTTTGCCGAGCAGAAAAGGGGCAATACTCGGGGGAGTTTCCCCATTCAAGTAAAAGTTTCTTTACTACCTCTGTGCTCCGAGGTTCTCACCTACAAAAAGGGGGAAATGACATTATGTATTCATAGGCAGTTGCGTGAGAATAAATGACATATACTGCATTTGAGCGGTTAGAACCAGACCTGGCACCTAGACAGTTTCAAGGAAGGTTCGTTAACATCCGCCCCCACCCGCGGCCGCAAGCCGAGACCTCTTTTTTCCTTCTTATTGTGAATTTCAACCAGTAGCATCAGGGAACAACAGCCATCTCAAGGGTAGAAAATTCAATTCCAGCTGCTCTGGTCTACTCTTATCCCCGGAATTTTGGACCAGTTCCTGGCATCCTGAGCAATAAGTAAACTGAAAGAGAGAGCTAATTCTAATTCCTTCCCTCGGGACTTCTTAGCGCGGCTGCAGGGTTTTTTTTTTTTTTTTTTTTTTTTGCTGTTGTTGTTGTAGTAGTTTGTTTGAGCTGAGCCGCTTTCACTTTTGAGGGTCCCGAATGCGTTTTCTGTTTAAGGGCGCGTCTGGGCCACTTCCTGGGCTCATCAGCATGCGTCGCCACCCTCGGCCCGAGTGTGGGAAGAGCCGCCCGGGCTCCGGGCCGAGGAGCCCGCAGGGATCCCCGCCACCGGCCCGCGCTCCCCGCGCGCGACTCGGGGGGACTTAACGAGCCGGGCTGGGCTCCCGCGCGCCTTTGGACCTGCAAAAGGGCGAGGAGTGACGAGAGGCTCGGGGCTCGCGGAGCGCACAAAGAGGGGATTAAGGCCCGGCGGGGAAAGGGGGCGGGCGGCAGATAAAGCGGGGCTGTGACCGGCTCATTCCTCTCGTGCCTTTGAAGATTTGGGCGCAGCCCGCGGTGCTGGGAAACGGCCCCGGGCGAGCCTGCAGCGCAGCGCCCCGGGCGGCCAGCGCACCGCGACAGCGGCCGCACCCACGGCCCCCGGCGCCCCGCCGGCCCCGCCCAGCCCCGCGGCTGCCCGAGGGGTGCAGCGGGTCGCGGGCAGCTCGCCGGATTTCTTTCGGATGCGGAGGGCACCGGCCAGCTGCACAATAGGCCCGCCGCACTTCCGGACGCTAAACGAGTAGCTTTCTGGAAAAAAAAAAAAAAAAGGTAGAGGAAGCCAGGTACAAAAAAGAAAACTCCAGATATTTTGAGTTTCTCAAAAGGAGTTGGTTTTCAAAATAGGAGTTTCCTTCTTTGGACCCCAGGCCTGGCGTCTTCAAAAGCGGGTGCCCTTCGGATGGGCCTGAACCATCCCTGCGCCCCGGCCCTTCTCGTGCTCGGAAGCCATAGGTACAGAGACTGAAGCCCTGCTAGGTTCTATGGTCACGGTGGTGTTTTGTCTGTAGTAAAACTACTCGAGCAACAACAAAGCCAGGAAGTTGTCCTTCTAGTCTTTGTAGATATAAAATTGATGTTTTACTTTTCTCTAGCCAAGAATAAAATGCTGCTTTCTGGGAATTCGCTTCTAATTAGGTGTGCCTTGCTGACAACCGGTGCCCGAGAGTCAGCGGGAGGCTGTGTCAAACTTGAGTCCTGTCTTGTCTTCTCCTCGTGACCGTGGGTGAGCACCAGTCTCTCCAGTCCAGGCTTCTTCCTATGGACAATGAGGAAAAGTGATTGGCCAGAAATGGTAGCGCACCCATTACAATTGGCTGGACGCTTAGAATTAGCATAAAATGCAAATTCAGTGGGGGAAAGCGGGTACAGAGTGAGAAAGAAGCTTATGTACAGAGGTAAGTGTGACGTTAGAAGTGATCCGGTCAGTGAGATATAGAACTCACTACGCAGACTCTGCTAGGGAAGAAGGTAGGCGTGACGAGAATCCTTACAGGCGATGCCCCAATGACCTAGACCTCCTGCTAGGCCCACCTCTCAAAGGTTTCCCTACCTCCCACTAGGGCTGGCATGGAGACCAAACCTCCAATAATACATAGACCTTTGAGGAACACTCCAGGTCAAAGCGACAATAGGAAGTGTGCATAAAGCACTCTGCTGCACACCAAAATACTGTAGCTGTGTCCAGGATAAGCATTGATACAATTGTGTAAGTTGTTAGCTAAACTAACTGCTTTTTTTGTGTGAGTGTGTAACTCCACTTTTACTTAACTGGTGATAGATGGGAAAATTACTGTTATACAGACTTGGATAACTGACAGAAAAAAAATGAAGAGAGCCTGTCATTTCATGGAAAATAATTGACAGTATTTGTTGCCAATAATAAAGCTTGAGCTTTCAAGTGAAAATTAGAATTTAGGAAAATGACGTCTTTTACTGTGACATATTCTTGGTGCTTTTTGTTTGTTTGTTTTTTTTGGTAGGACCGGGGTTCAAACTCATGACCTTGCACTTGCCGTGCAAGCACTTGTGCCACGGAGCTATCTCCCTGGCCCCTCCTGGTGCTTTTCTGATGAGATTGATGTTGATATTAATGAATGTGATGTTTGGCTTTGCAGAAGGAAATGTGTCATCAATTCAGTGAACTATTATTGTCTAAGTGGTCAGTGTACAAGGTTATAAAACTGTGAATAAGAAAAGAGCCATTCGAGGTGCATATGTGCACTGGATTTTAATGTACCAACACAGAAAAGTATATTAATACAATTTCACTGGGCATTTATTAGCCACTAAGTTCTTAGGAGCTACTACATACCAGATGTTTATATGATACTGAAGAAGATTTTACACAATTATGAAGACACTACTAGTATATTACTCATTTTTCCAATTATATATTGATATGTGGCCAAATTTTCTTCATATACCTTATTTTTTTTTAATTAAAAGAAAAACTTGTATTTATTTGGTACAGGATCTCTCTGCTGCTCGAAATTGTAGTGATGATCCTCCTGTTTCAGCCTCCCTAGCACTGGGGTTACGAGAGTGCCCTGCAGGGCCTGGTTTCAGTGGCCAGCACAGAGTGCAGTAGGCATGCAGTACTGGGGATTGAACTAGGGTCCTTGTGCTTGCCAGGCAGGTGCTTAGATCACTGAGCTATCTCCCAGCCCCATATACTTTAACTAAAATAAAATACCCAAAAAGACTGAAGATGGGAGAGAACTGGGAATCAAGCTATTTTCTCTTCAGTAAGATGCTTAAAAAAAGAAAGCAAAATTATGACAGACTCCACTCATCTCATAAATTGTTTTGGATACATTAGTTATTTTTCATAGAAGTATATATCATTTGTGTTCACATTTAATGAATTTGGTACTATCACTTGAATGAATTAACAATTTAAAAATTTCTCAGCTTTAATTCCTAATATGGAAATATTTGTCATGCAAATGAAATCTGTCTTTTTTAAGTCTCAGGAGTCTGAGGCATATTCAAAATATTTGAGACTCCTGAAATGAGATATTTGGGAGGGCATGCCTGTGCTGAGACGCAGTAAGAGAATATTCATAATATTCTACAGGAGAACTGGAGGATGAAGGTTTAAAGGTGAGAAAGATTTGACACATGCCAAAGGGGAGAAAAGGCACACAGGTTTATAGAGATTATTAACTTAAATGAAAAGGCAAATGAAGCTTCTTGGCATTGTGCCTGGCACATAGTATGTGGTGAACTACTAATTAGGATCACACTCTGCGAGGCTGCCCCGTGGCTGGATGCTTGCGGTGGGCACACGTTCCGGGCCTGTTGGCAGCTCTCCTGGGTCATTGGGTAGCTGCACCTCTTAGAATCATTCCTGTGTTCTTCAGTTATTCTGCCGACCCTCAGACCGTGTGTCAGTAGATCCATATTTCATTCTCGGCTCTAGAGCGTTAACTCTGGACAAAACAGGTCACACCACTGGATCCCAGGTCCCTCTTCTGTACAGTGGTGGCAATAATCCATAAAGCTTGTTTCATAGGCTTTTATGATGGTCAGATAACAGTCATATGTGAAAGTAGTTTAGAAGGAGGCTAAGTACCCAGAACCGTTGTTTGTATAGTCAATAGTCTAAAGGCTCAGTGAATGTTGGCGGGATGAATCGTGCTTGAATGAAATACACTGTATTCCATTTGGCAAATGTATTTGAAGATGTAGAATTATGAATCAAAAGCTCACCCAACTCCACCCCACCCCACAGAGTATCTGGGGAAAACTTCCTTAGAGTTCATGGTCTCTCTCTCTCTCTCTCTCTCTCTCTCTCTCTCTCTCTCTCTCCCCTCTCAGAACCGGGAATTGAACTCAGGCCCTTGCACTTGCCAGGTAAGCACTTATTCTACTGAGCTATCTCCTAAGCCCCTATGGTGTCTTTCTAGAGTTTACAAACAGGTAGTTGTAAATACAGTCACCATCCTCAAATCTTAAGATTTGACTCCAAACAAATCAGGTGAATAAGATATCTCTAGCAATTACTTTGTCTTGTTGGTTGTTGCTTACCAAACATTTTCATACATTATACAGTGGAAAGTACAAATCTTGTAAATCTACTAAATTGCTTCTTTTCTTTCTTTTTTTTTTTTAAATCTTCTTGAGACAGGTCTCACTATGTAGTTTAGACTGGCCTTGAGCTCACTTTTGTAGCCCAGGCTGGTCTTGAACTCACACTGATTTTTCTGCCTCAGCCTCCTGGGATTATAGATGTGTGCCATAAATTATTTTTATTGTGTCTGTCTGCCTCTCTGTCTGTCTGTCTGTCTGTCTGTCTGTCTGTCTTTTTGAGACAGAGTCCCGCTATGCAGTTCAGGCTGATCTTGAGCTCACTTTTGTAGCCCAGAATGGTCTCGAACTCACATCAGTCCTCCTGCCTCAGCCTCCCAAGTGCTAGGATTACAGGTGTGCATCACCATGCCCAGCTTCTGTTTTTTTTTTTTTTTTTTTTTAAGAGAGCAAAATTCCAGGTTGCTGGCCAGCTTCATGGTTGTACTCTTACTATCACCTCCTGGATTATTTATTGTCTTTCTAGAGTAATCCATAGGAAATGCCATACTTGGGATAAGTTCTGAACATTTTAAGTATTGAAGCTTTTTAAGAGAAGTGGTATTTTGTTAGAAGCTCAGTATTTGAAAAAGAAAAGGAAAATTAAGTCTAACAGGCAGGAGACAGTTGGACATGGTGGCAAATGCCTGTAATCCCAGCACTTCGGAGGGTGTAGCAGGAGGATTGTTATGAGTTTGAGACTGGCCTGGGCTACAAAATGAGCTCAAGACCACCCTGAACTGCATAGAGAGACCCTGTCTCCAAAAAGAGAGAGAGAGAGAGAGAGAGAGAGAGAGAGAGAGAGAGAGAGAGAGAGAGAAACAGAAAACCAGGCACAAGACTTATGGGCTATGCTATACAGCCAAATGACAGAGAAGAAATGGATGTCACAGAAGAACATGCAATAGGTAGCATGATTTTTCTTATAATAGGTTGCTATTTTAAGACATCTTATTTTACTTATCTTTTTCTGGTGCTAAAGATCAAACCCAGAAGCTCACACATGCTAGGTAAACATTCTGCTACTATGCTATATTTCCAGTCCTGATTTAATATCTTTAATAATATTATTGTTATTTATTTAGCTCTAAAGCTTAATCAATGACTGTTCATATTTCTTAAATAACTTGCTTCCAGAATTCTAGTCATTCTTTTTTTGTTTTGTTTTCATTTGTGTATTTGGTACAGGGTCTCACTGTGCAGCTCAGACTCAGTGATCATCCTGTTTACAGCCTCCCAAGCATTGGGATGACGAGTGTGCATCACCGCGGCCAGACTCATTCCTCAGCTCAGCACACCTTGGCTGCAGGATCACCATGGCATGTGGGACTGGGGATAGAAACCTGGTCCTTGACCCTGTGCTTGCCAAAACAGGTACTTAGTACACTGAGCTATGTTGCCTGCTCTTCCTAGTCATTCTTGTTTTGATTTAGTATTTCTTCTGCCAAAATACTCCTTTGGATGCATTTTCTAGAAAAAGAACAAAGTGGAATTAAAAAACTAAAGTAGAATATTTTGCAAGAATAGTTACATAATGAAAACATTTTTAGCTTTCCCTGTGTATATGTAGAATTTCTTGTCAAGTATGGAAATCTCACAGCAAATCATTTTTCCACCTAGAAAATCTGAAACACTGCACATTGACTCTTGGTTGCCTATAGGACAGAGCCAGAAAGATTTCTTTGCTTTAAAAGCCTGATAAGACCATTAACCAGTGCACGGATACAGAAAATACGATATTTATACTGAGTGAAGTTCTACTTTTATTAAGAAGGATAAATTTGATTCATCTGTAGGAAAATGGATGCACCTTGAGATCGTAATGTTCAATGAAAAATATCAGGAACATGAGCTTAAATATTGCATGATTTCTCTTAAGTGAGAAATTAAAAATATACATAAAAATCAAAATAAAATGTAATTTAAAAAATAAGGAAATAAATCTTTTGCAGATGGGAGGGGTACTGAGAGATGGGAGGAGTGAGGAGGAAGAGGAGGGAATATAAATCGATGGCTAGATAGATCAATAGATCAAGGTAGTGCTAGCTGGGGATAAAGCTCAATGGTAGAGCAGCTGCCTAGCAGGCGTGCATCCTAGGTGTCATCCGCAGCAGCATGAAGAAAGAAGAAAGGAAAGAGTAAAAGGAAAAAATATGAGTGCTCTCCCTTCTGAGAATTTTAAAGACTTTTAATTAATTAATTAATTATTTACTTGGTACAAGGTCTTACTACGAAGCTTGGCCTTGCAGTGGTCCTCCTGCGTCAGCCTCCTCAGTGCTGGGATTACAGGTGTGCTCCTGTTTTAGAACTGGCATGATGCACCCACACAGCATGTGGTATTAGGGATGGAACTTGGGTCCTTGTGCTTGCCAGGCAGGCGCTGAGATAGCCGAGTGGTCTCCCTAGCCCAAGGATTTTTGTTTTAATCTAAAGGAAAATACCCCAAATGTGGGTGCATCATGGATTTCTTGCTTTTTATGTGAGGCGTTTCTCAATTTCCTTCTGGGAAGAAGTTAGTATTCCTGATGAGATGTGTAAGTAATTTAAAAGATAAACTTTAATGAGCTGAAAGAGAGCCTGCCTCTGGGAAATTAACTGCTCACACACTCAGCTGACCATAAGTCAGGAACCTAATGATCTCTAACCGCCTTTCCTAGCCCCTCCTTTTTCTTCCAATACATATGACTACTGCAAGAGAATCTCTTTTGGACTCTTCCTTGGAATTAAGTTGGAAAGCAAACTTTGGTAAGTGCTTATAATTCAATTTTTTGAAAAGTTCTTCTCTTTGATCTTTTATTTTTGGAGTTCAGCAATGTTCCTGGAACATGTCTAAGTGTGAAAAGTGGATGACATTGCTGTTGATGAATCAGAAATAAGGAAGGCAGGAGAAATCCATTAATTACTTCTAGGATGTCTAACACCTGCAAGGAATGGGGAAGCCTTTAAGGTTATAGAGGAGAGAGGGCTTTGGGCAGATGGTTCTTGGGGGGTGATGACAGATACACCCTCATATCGTGTTAGATTTCTATTACTGTAACAAATCTCTCAGATGATTCATTTATAAAGACCAAAGGGTTTGGGTTACCTCTTTGGAGGTTTCAGACTGTGATTGTTGGTTGATTCCATTGCTTTTGGGCCTGTGGTGAGGTAGCACATTCTGCTGGCACTGCTGGCAAAACTATTCACTCCAGGGTGAGGACAATAAGAGAGGGGGAAAAAGGAAGGGCTAGCATCCTACGGTCCCCCCCAAGGCCACACCCCAGCGACAGGAAGAGCTCCTACTAGGCTCCATCTCTTAGGGTTCCATACTCTCCCAGTAGCAGCAGACTGTGGACTAAGTCTTTAACACGTGTGCCTTTGGAGACATGGATCCAAATCATAGCAACCCTGAAGAGCACCATACCAATGGCTTGCTAAAATCTGGGTCCTTGAAGAGTCAGTTGGGAGGGCTGATTTCAACCATTCTTTGCCTCCTCCAGTGACTCCAAACTCCAGCCCCCTTCCTGGTCAGCTGCATAAAAGTTTCTTGGGTTGGGTTGAAGCATCATGGCTGTTGTTTATTAATTTTCTAGCTGATTCCAAGGTCGAATGCCACACAACTGTATTTTGTTGCTAATGGGCCCCTCTCAGTCACTCTTTGCAGGCATACCCTCCCACATACTCCAGCCTTTGTATAATTTCCCCTGTATCTTGTTGCTGTGGAATAGCTGCACTCAGAGAATTAGCCATCGATATAACAATGACTTATAAAACTTCCTTCTATGCCAGGTCCATGTTATATGATGGGCATCCTCCACAGGGTGCATACACAAGCATCTTTTCCCCTTTCTGTCTTGAATGCTAAAGGTACTGCCTCTAAGTTCTCATTGCCATAGCCATGTAGGATAAGGATGACTTGCTTGTCGCTGGATTCTCCATGGCACTGCTCTCCTGTTCAGATTGGCAGCCACATAATTGCTCTTGCTCATGGTTCCTTCATGTGGAGTATGTGGAGTTCTGGGAGGCGAAGCCAGGAGTATTGGGGTCAGCCTGGGCAACATAGCGAGACCCAGGCTCTTAAAAAATGGATGGATAGGTGATCATTCACAAAACCCATGTCTGGTTGGAGGGAGTAGAGGGGTGAGTGGCAGCAGCCCTTTGAAAACAGTTTCTTGATGGAAAGCACAACCACTCTGAGTGAAATCAGTCTTTGGCCATTGTAGCACACAGTAACTGGAGACTCAAAATGAACAAAATGTCCACATGAACGTAGAAAGGAAAAATGCCTCTACAACTGTCTCTTAGAGCTTTTGACCTATATAACATCCCTTCTTTCTCCCACCATTCCAGTGCTTTGTACTGTCACTTTCTCATGAATAAGGCACCGAGACCCTTTCTCCTTTTCTTCCTGCTTTGGGTAGACAGAGCCAGGAGGCACAACAGAGAGATTGGGAATTTAGTGTATATTTGGCTGAGTATAAAAAGGAATATACGATTTTGTGGTCAATTTATTTTCACCTTCTTCATTCTCAGGGGCACATGGTTTTCGCCTCATTGATTTTCTGTGCTCATTGACTTGAAGCCTGCTGTTCATGGGAGGTTGCTCTGTGTCTTCTCAAGCCATCTCTTTTATGCTTTGGTAACTCTCTGCTTTCAGCTTGAACTAGTTT
>PVKN010007132.1:0-27202 GCA_004027915.1 Capromys pilorides
AAAAAAAAAAAAAAAAAAAAAAAAAAAAAAAAGTAGTAAAAACCAAAAATAAAATGGCTGCACCAAAACCCCAGTGTGGACATGAAAGAGGGCGGAGCAAGGTCCATCAGATTAACATTTCCCATGCGCCCCTGCAGGGCACTGAGAATGGATTCTTCCAACTCATCTTTCTTTTTCTTTCTTTCTTTCTTTCTTTCTTTCTTTCTTTCTTTCTTTCTTTCTTTCCTTCCTTCCTTCCTTCCTTCCTTCCTTCCTTCCTCTCTCTCTCTCTCTCTCTCTCTCTCTCTCTCTCTCTCTCTCTCTCTCTCTCTCTCTCTCTCTTTCTTCCTTTCTTCTTTCATTTTGTTTTTTTTTTCAAGGACATTTGGTTGTTATAGGCGGCTTGGGCTGGTGATAATTCTCTTGTTTCCAGTCTCCCCAGTATTCATTACTATGACCCACTCAGTTGTTGGCTCAGCATGCCCGGGGTCGCAGGTGGCACACCACGTAGTGTGGGGATCAAACCATGGTCACTGTGCCTGCGTAAACTTGCCTAAGTAGGCACTTTAGCCCGCCTAGCTATTGCTCCCGCCTACTACTGCTTCTTCTAATCCTCACTGTTGCATTTTGTCAAAGGCTCTTCTGCATCTATTTGTGTGATTGTGTGATGCTTCATTAGTGTCATGGGTTTCAATTCCTTTTTAAATGTTTATTTTATTTATTTACTTATTTATGTTGTGTACCAGGTGTCGAGTCTGGACCTTGTGCTTGCCAGGCCAGCTCTGTGCCTGTTTAGCTCTAGCCCCAACCCCATTTTGCTTTCCTGTGGCAGTCTCACTCTGCAATTCAGCCTGACCTTGAATTCATAGTGTGGCCCAGGGTGGCCTCATCCTGGAAGCGATCTTCCTGCTTCAGCTTCTCAAGGGCTGGGATTGCAGGTGGGCACCGCAAGACCCACCAATTTCATCAATTTCTGTGCTCTTCTTGATCTCCTGTGTAAGACATTTGGGTCTGCGTTGTCACTGTTTTCTAGGATCCTGAGGTGCATGATCAGATTAAGTGTGTAGACTGCTGTTCCTCTGATACGGACATTACAACCATGAACTGCTTGTCCAGGCAGAGGTATGCACTGCACTGCTCTGCAGCATGGCTGATTACAATGGCTCCAGAAGCAGAGCATCACTTATTATATACAGCACACTTGAGCTTCGTGTCTGTCACTTGAGGCTGACACGGCCCACCATGGCCTCCTCACCCTGGGAGAAATGACCAGCATGAGCTCTGCAGTTTGAGTAAAGTCCCACGTTCTGTGTGCTTACATTTTCTTTGCAATACTGAAAGAAAATCTTGGGAGAACAGAGTCCATGATGAAATGCAGTTGTCTCAATTCTGTAATCATGCACGAGTCAACGAATCGTAACATAACACTAAAGATGTAAACCACACGGGGTATACCTGCTACTTCGTACAACACAGACTTTTTTCTTTGGATTAGACAGGCTGTTTCTGTCTATTGAGCACAATGCTGAACTCTATCTACCCCATGTTTCTCTAGACTTCACACAGATCCTCCTGCTGCGGCTTTCCATGGGCTAGGATCATAGGCCTCTGCAGTGATGCCTGGTAGATAAAACCTGGGATTTGCCCAATAATGTTTGGGAGCAGCCAAGGCCGAAAGTAATGATGTGTGCTGGACGAAGCCAGTCTGAGAGCACGGGAGCTCCTTCAAGCGGGCTCTTGCAGCTTGCTGACTGATTTCTGGATCAAGAGGTTGAACTTAGTGACCTTTCTAAGACATAGAGAAATGCTCTACTGTTCTCGGGCAGTTTTCTTTTGTGTTACAGAGAAACAATCTCTACCTCACCTGGCTATTGTCTCTTGTCTATTTTTGCCCTATTATCACCACAGTTCCTACCCAGGGAACACTAAGAGCCCAATGAGTCCTACAATTTGTGGCAGTAGCACTCACCAATTACTGCTATTGCACTGTACGTCAAGTCCCAGCATCATATTAGGTATTTCCATGTCTGAGAATGCCCAGCAATGTGTACCTGAGCCCTGTGGAGGATATGTAGATAAAAAGCATAAAATAATATTGATGCATGATAGAGCTTTTATGCCTCTAAATGGTACAAGTCACATCGAGTATGGCAGGCAGGGAGAGACAGGCACAGTTGTGGCTTTCATATGCCTTCTGTGATAATGAAATGACCTCTTGGGAAGGGAGAGATAAAATTGACCACTTGGAGGATGCCCAGGGAAATATCTTCTAAACTTGAAGAAAAGTGGTTCCCAGAAGAAAATCATGAAGTTATCAGAATTAGAGAGAGTAAACAGAGCTGGGGAGATAGCTCCATGGCACAAGTCCCTGCTGGCAAGTGCAAGGTCCTGAGTTTGAACCCCAGACCTGAAAAAGAAAAGAGTAGTTAAAACTTGTGCAAACCCTGGGCATAGAAAGAGAGTCAAGAAATGAAAAAGAAACTGGAGGCAGTTTAGGCAGAACGAATTTGTATATTATATAAAAAGTGAGTGCATAAGAAATAAAAGTGAGGGGCCAGGTCATAGCTCAGCAGCCCAGCTGAGCAAGCACAAGTTCCTGAGTCATTCTGGTAAATAAAAGAAAGGAAAAAGAGAAAACATATTTACTTCAAGACAAAATACCAAACAGAACATAAGATCCATGTCCTAATTTAAGGAACTAGGCAAAGGAAGTGGAATTGTGGAGAGACACACCTAGTTATTAGGTTTAAAAAAAAAACGAAGGGTCATGTGGCACACTGCGCAGCCATGTCCTGTACTGTGGGATACTCCAAGGTCTACACACCACTGAGCTTACTCCAGTTCCACACAACACAAGTGCAGTTTCTGGAGAGAAATGGGATTGCTTTTCAATCTGTGAAGAAGTAAGTGTTCTGGTCAGGGATTTACTAGAGGAACAGATATAATACAAGGAACAAATATAACACAAAATGTGACTGTCCGAGTCAGATGGGGCACTGAAACAGAATTTGGTACCAGGAGAATGGGGTCATTGCTAGGGCTATACCTGATCATGTGGATAACAAGTTTTTGGGAATGGCTTATGGGAAGAAATAGGAAAGGTTTAGCCATGTCGCCTATGAGTAAAGCGCTGGAACAGTTTTGGCACTTCTGTTGGGGAGGTTCTGGTTAGAGCTCAGACCAGAAGATTGATAGAAAGCCAACCTGTAAAGACCAAGCTAGGGAGACTTCTTCTGGGAAGAAGGACTGCATTTGCTGTTGGACTCCTGATCATTTGTGTTTTGGCTTGGCCCAAACTTTGGCAGAATGTTGCCCATGTCCAGAGATTTTGCCTGAGACTGAAATTAAACATAGAGGACTAAAGAATCTTTCAAAGGAAATTTCAAAGCAGTTGAATATTGGGGCAGTGGCATGGTTGTTGTTGGGGGCTATTGGTCATATTTATGTTGAGAATGAAGAGCAAAGAGCCCAGAAGAAAGATTTAAAATGTTGTGAGTTTGGCCAGAAAGAAAGTGTCAGGGTGGCTGGGGACTGCAAAGATGGAGCTGATATCTCCATTGCCCAGGAGGAACAGGAGAACAGAAAAGATGTCCTGAGGGTATCACAGGAGCTGGCAGTTTCTTGCCCTTCATAGCTTCAGAATAGCAAGGGGGAGGGCCTTTTCTTTGAGGAGAAAGCCGAAGATCCCCATCTTCCAGAATGGTGGCAGCGGCCCCACCATGTTCCAGCATGGAGGCAGTGGCCACAGCAGAGGACAGAATGACACTGGCATAGAGAATTTGTCCAGAAACCCAGGTACTTGACTTCTACAGCTAAGAGAGAAGGAAGCCTGGCTACTGCTCCTGCTGGCAGCAGACCTTGGCATCATCCACATGGCACTGGTTTTAGGTGCATGTAGAATGCAGGAATTCTGAGGGTAAGGAGGTTTCCACCTCGATTTCAGAAGAAGAATGGGAGGCCAGGCAGTGTTCCCCAGGAAGGGCAATGTGTGAAGTTGTGAGTGAGAGGCCTACTCCGTGGAAACCCTAGAAGTTTGGAAAATCCAGGAACGTGGATCATCAAAGGAATGCTGCAAAGAGGGAGCACAGCCGGCCTAAGAGAGGAGCTATGGGAGTTACCACCAAGAGAGCCATAGGGGTGGAGCCACATGCAGCTCACAATTTGCCACAGATTGTTTTGGATGTTCCACATGGAACTATAGGACTTAATGTTTGCCCTGCTGGATTTCGGACTTGTTTTGGCCCCAGTGATTTGAGTCCTCCTGTGTATACCTTTTGGAAGGGCAATGTTTACCTTCTGCCTTCGAATGTTCATTGTATGTAATTTTTTATTTGTGTAGGTGCTCACAGTTGAGAGTTTGCCTTGGATCTTGGAGGAAACTTGGGACTTGGACTTTTCAGCAATGCTGAAACTGTTGGGACTTTGGCAACACTTAGATTTGGACTAAACTGCCTTCTGCAGAAAGGGATGTACATGAGTCTTTGGGGGTCCAGCGGTAGAATTTTGCGGTTTCTATCTAGTTGTCCCCCTAAAGCCTCATGTAATTCATGGGGCTGGCAAACGCATGGCTAGAGGGGCAGTGCTATCAACTGCAAGGCTCCCAGGGGCCAGGCTTGAGAGGGCATGGCCAAGACAGGCGCAAACCCTTAAAATTGACAGCAAGCGCTGTCAGCGAGGGCCCCACCACCACCAGAGCAGGTGGCAGTTTTGTGTGAGGTATGGAGCAGATCTTCCTGGACATGGCAGCGCCCCAGCCCCTCCTCCTTTCAGCCACTTTTCTGTCATTGCCGGGACAAATACCCACCACACACGCTTAGGAGAGGAAAGGTTTATTTAGCTCACAGTTCCTGGAGGTATCAAGATGCTGACTCCACTTTATAGGGACTGGAGAAGGGGCTGGGGCACTTCAGTGTCCCAAAGGAGCCACTCCATTCCTCTGTGCAACAGCACTACCTACAGGGCTGGGGGGGGGGCACTATGACAGCTAGCGTTGTCAGTTTTAATGGTCTGTGCCTCTCTTGGCTACGCCTCCTCAAGCCTGGCCCCTCGAGCCTCTTGCTTGACAGCCCAATGAATTACATGAGGTTTTGGGGGGACAGCTAGATACAAACCACAACAGCAAGTTTACAATGACTTGAACTGTCTGGTCATTAGAATGTCGTCTATTTCATCTGGAGCATTGGATACCAGAATATATCTTCTTGTTTAGCTTGTCTCCCTATCCACGATATGCACTCCAAAAAGACCAGCTATTTGTATTTTCTGTACTGTCCTTTTAGATGCCCAATGAATCAACTGTACATTTGTGAGTCAAGTGAAGAGTGGCTTGCATTTCTCAGATAAAGTGTCACATTACCTGTGTTCCAGATTGCAAGGTCCAGTTTGAAAATACCAGGTTCCCTCTAAAATGACCTTGGAGAAGCCAGCAGAGGGCACAGGTGCAGTTAGGGGCCCTTCTTCAAAGGGGGAGCATTGTACAGATCTAAGTTAGTTATGAGTATTGCAGATAGTCACATGGGGCCAGACCTCCAGCAGTCCAAGCAGAAGACAATGGTGATTGGAGGCATATTCACTAAAGGCCAGGCTAGAAGAAAAAGAAGTACTGCTTTGTATACTTCCCAAGGCATGAACAGCAGTGATTGATTTTCTAAGTAGGCATCAATGACCTTGGACAGAGGACCAAGCCTCTACTCATCGCTTCCACGAAAGTCCACATTTGTCCAGCTGTGATTGATGCATGCCTGGTGTGGTAGTTTATGTCTAGTTGTTCCCCCAAGGCCTCATGCAGTCATGGGACAGCGACTTCTAGCGTTTGAGACTTGACTCATGATGCACTGGGATTATGTGTTTTAGTACTGAGGAGATTATGGGTCTGAGTCCTTCTGAGATTATGAGTGTGGCCTAAGGCGGATAGGCTGATGCAGAGAGCCTGAATGTAATATAGAGAGAGACAGAAAGACAGACTCACACTGTTGCTCTCTGCTGTCCTGGTTGATAGGTGGCCTCTCTCGCAATTGTTGCTGTTCCATTGCCATTAACTGGATGCTCTCTGACCTGTTCCACTCAGCCTTGGGCCAGGCGAATATGGACTGAAACCTCCAGCAAGTGTGAGCTAAATAAAACTTTCCTTCCTTCATTATGAGTGTTGAGTATTTGTCCTAGGAATGAGTAAAAAGTAACTAAGGCAGAATTTGGTACCTCAGTAGTGGGGTCATTGCTATGACTAACATGATCATGTGGATTACAATTTTTTGTAACTTATAGGAATAGATAGGAAAGGTTTGAAGAGGTCCTCTACTTGTGAAGAGCTGGTAAAGCTTTAGCTGTTCTGTAGGGAAGATTCTGGTCAGAGCTTAGACCAGAAGACTGACAGAAGTCCTATCTGGGAAGACCAGGCTGAGGAGGTTTCTGCTGGGAAAAACACAGCATTGGTCATTGGACTCCAGATGATTTGTGCTATGGATTGGCTGAAAGTCTGTCCCAATTTTGCTTGTGCCTAGCGACTTTGCCTTGGACTGAGATTAAGCATGGTGGACTGATTAATCTTTCAAGAGATATTTCAAAGCAGCGAACTTTTGGGCCAGTGGCATGGTTGTTATTAGTGGCTTTTAGCCAGATCTATATTGAAAATCAAGAGCAAAGAGCCAAGCAGGATGATTTAAAATATTGTGAGTTTGGCCAGGAAGGAAGCACCAGGAGAGCTGTGAACTGCAAAGATGGGGCTGAGAAAAATCTCCATTGCTGGGAAGGAATCAGAGACTCAAAAAGATGGCCTGAGGGCAACACAAGATGAGGCAGATTTCCACCCTTTTTGTAGCCCCCAAATTGCAAAAGACAGACGCTTTGCCTTGAGAAAAAAACCGCAGAGAGCCAAGTACCAGAATGGCAGCAACTGCAAAACCAGGTTCCAAAATGGCACTGGCATGGAGAATTTGTTCCTCAGAATCAAGGTCAGAGTGTTTATAAATCCAGGTACTTGAACCTTACAACCAAGTGAGAAGGAAGCCTGGCCACTGCTCCAGCTGGCAGACCTTGGCATCATCCATGTGGCATTGGTTTTAGGTGCACTGAGACTGCAAGAGTTGTTAGATTAAAGAGGCTTCCACCTAGATTTCAGAAGAAGGCCTGGAAGGCCAGGCAGTGTGTCCCTGAGAGGACAGTGATTGAAGCATAGAAGCCTAGTCAGTGGAAACCACAGAAGTTTGGAAAGGCAGAAATGTGATGGTCTAAGGGAAACTGCAAAGAAGGAGCAAATCTGGCCTAAGAGAGAATCCATGGAAGCTACCACGAAGAGTGCTGTACGGGTGGAGCCATGTAAAGCCTTTGGAGCTGACAACTCAGTGTAGACTGCTTCAGATGTTCAGTTGGAATTATGGGATTTAATGTTTACCCTGCTGGATTTTGGACAGGTGTTGGTCCCAGTGTTTTGTATTACCCTGTTGTTTGCAACTTTTGGATTGGTAATGTTTACCTTGTACTTTTGAATATTGCATATGTTTAACTTTTCTTTTATACAGGGGCTCAAAGTTGAGAGTTTGCCTTAGATCTTAGAGGAGACTTAGAACTTGGACGTTTCATCAATGCTGAAACTGTTGGAATTTTGGTAACTCTTAGTGATGGACTAAAATGTCTATTGGACAAAGAGATGTGCATGAGACTTTGGAGGTCCAGGGGCGGAATGTTATGGTTTATGTCTAGTTGTTCCCCCAAGGCCTCATGTAGTCATAGGGCGGGGACTTCTAGAATTTGAGACTTGACTCATGATCCACTGGGATTATGTGTTTTAGTACTGATGGGATTATGTGTCTGAGTCCTTCTGGGATTACGGGTGTGGCCTAAAGTGAATAGGCTGACGTAGAGAGAGTTATTGTAATATAAAGAGAGACAGAAAGACAGGCTCACACTGTTGCTCTCTGCTGTCCTGTTTGGTCTGTTGCCTCTGTTGTGATTGTTGCTGCTCTGCTGCAATGAACTGGTTACTCTCTGCCTTGTTCCCCTCAGCCTTGGGCTAGCCAAACATGGAATGAAACCTCCAGCACGTGTGAGCTAAATGAACCTTTCCTTCCTTCATTTTGAGTGTGGGGTATTTGTCCTAGCAATGAGTAAAAAGTTACTAAGACAGCTGGCTTCCCCAGTTGATCCCCATGTGGTCACTATTGCCCTAGTGATTCTACTTGTGTGCTTGTTGGTTCACCATGGTTTTTTTTCTCCTCACACTTATCCTATGATTTGTCACTGCATCATTTTGACCTAAGAAACTAGACTTTTAATCTTATGGATTGACTATCTTTTTGTCCCACATTAAGCCCAGCTCCCCTTATGCCTTTGTTCAAAAAACCAACCTTCAGAAGCACGAACTTTAGGTATCTCTCTTTATGGGCCCTGTTCTGTCTTTGTCAGATAAAGGCTTGTTTTCTCTCATGTAATTCTTCTTACTATTAAGGAAAGAGATTTTTCACTGACAAATGACTTTCATGTTCCCCATTTTCGCATGTACTTTTTGACTATGTATCTCACATATTTTGTTGAAAGAAATGTCTTTTAAAGCCAGTATGGAGGTCTGATGAGATAGCTCACTGGAGAAAAGGGCCTGCTTAGGCAAGCACAGCCACCACGTCCAGTCATGTTTGTGCACTCTTGTAATCCCAGAGCTGGAAAGGCTCAAAGCTGGAGGTTCACTACGAATCCAATTGCGACCTTATACCAAATAAATAAAATAAAATAAAGACAGTGTCAAGGTTCACATAGCCAATCTCAGCCCAAAGGAAGCTAAGACAGGGAGAGTGTAAGTTCAAGGACAGCCTGGGCTCTACATGGAAATGTCAAGGTTAGTGTTGTATGGCAGGAGGTAACATGAGCAGCCCCTTGACAATCAATTCAAATTAGGATGCATTTGCTACACTTGATTGCTAATGAATAATATAAAGTACTGTACACATTAAAATATGAAAATTACAAATGTTTTATTAATTTGGTACATAGTGGAATCTATATGAAATATGAAGAATTTTAGTGCAGTATGAAAAGTCCAAACCCTTTGAGAAGTGCGGACTCGCCACCTATCTGGGAAGGGTTCGTTCCAGCTGGCTTCCTTCCCAACAGAATCCAGACAACAGAAGCATGCCTCCGGTGCAGAAAGGAAAAGCAACAGATGAAACTGCTGGCAGAACTCAATGCCCAGCAAAATCATGTTTCCCAGCTGAGACTAAGTAAGAATTTCTGGACAGACAATCCCTGGATGGTTTATAGCTGGATCACTGATTTCCCGTGCTCCTGGAAGTTGTCCTTTAGGAACTAAAGCAGGGAGACAGAAGGGCAACTGAGAATCTCTGGAAGGCCCAGGAGCTCTGGCCTGGAGGCAAAAGGGTGGCCCTGCGGGTGGCTCTGGTGCAAGGCAGTTGGTTGGCACTTCAGCCTAGGAATGTGAACACCGTATGTACCAGATATGTGCTGGAGCTGAGATGCCTGAGTGAACTTCCAGTAGAGTTGAGCCGTACTTGAGTTGCCAGAAACTGACCCATTGCCAGCTTCCTGTTTATGTGGGATGAGGGCTTGGTCAATTAGCCTCCCCCTTCCTTTGCTGCCTCATACCACCTGCAGATTATTCTCGAAGTTGTGATGTGCGTCTTACGTGCTCTTCAGTATCCAGCGGTTGAGGTTTACATATTAAAGCACTCTGATAGCTAGTTATTTAGAAAAGTATAATGAAAGCCATGTGTGGTGGTGCATGCCTTTACTCCAAGCACTTGGGAGGATGAAGCAGGAGGATCACCATGAGTTCCAGGCCAGCTTGAACTCTGTAGTGAGACCAGGTCTCAAATAACTAAGGAAAAAAAGTAGAGCATAAGTAGACAGTGGCGAGCAAGCAGGAGTCTGTGGACTGCAGCCGTGGAGCAATGCCTAAATCAAACGAACTTGTTCCTCCAAGCTCTTCAGGCAGAGATTCTGACTGGAAAGTTGACAAAAGTTAAAGAGGAAGAAGCAAGTTGCTCCAGAAAAGCCTATAAAGAAGCAGAAGCCTGGTGAAACTTCAAAACCTCTGTCATCTTCTAAGCAGAGCAGCAGCAAGAGCAGAGATGATAACATGTTTGGGATTGGGAAAATGAGATAGTGCTCGGGACCTTAAAGGGAAATTTCTAACTGATATTAGAGACTATTGGATGGATTTAGAGGTTGAAGTGAAACCAGGAAGAAAAGGTATTTCTTTAAATCCAGAGCAGTGGAGCCAGCTGAAGGAGCAGATCTCTGACATGGATGATGCAGAAAGAACACTAGAATCTGAGACATAAAAACCTGTACTGCTGTAGTTGTTCTACTCTGTCTTTTCACATTGGCTTTTATTTTCTAAACGTTGTTTTCCAAGCTGTTGTGTATTTGGCTTGCAGAACAATTTGTAAGAGGCATACTTTCCTTAATGTGCATTATTAAAAGTGTTCTGAGTAAAAGCTAATTGTCAGCTTTATTAAGGAGGATTGCTTTGTGCCAAGCACCTACTGTAAAATAAAATCAAGTAATTCCACTGGAAAAATAAAAAGCATAAGTAGATTAGTAACTTTACAAAGAAGCATATTTTAATGTGAAAATAGATAACTATTTACTGATTGGAAAAGTTGAATTTTACATATTAAATGAGTTACATATATTTATTGATGTATATTTAACAGCTATAAATGTTTAGATCATTATGCCACATAAAATTGATTATAAATTGCAACTGGCATAATTATATCATTACAGTGTTTTACCTTGATTATGCAATTGGTTAAGTCAGTGTGTTTATGTAGTACTTATCAGGTTATAGTAACATTCTATTAGTAGCTCTTTTGGATTTTATTCTTAAATTCCCTTTCTCCTCTGTCTTTTCAATTAATTTAATCTCATATTATAGGTCTTGGTTCACAATTTCCTACTGTCGATACGTAGTCGGTACTTTCACTGTGAACAAAAACCTCAGATTTATTCATGTATCCTTGAATCCCCTTTTCGTCCTTCTATTACCTTCTATAGCTGTAGCTCTCAGAAGGATCTTTCTGAATTAGTTTTTCATTTAAAAATGAACAAATATGTTTACATATTTGAGCTGATTACTTTAGAATGTAAACTGAAAATGAAGACACAAGACTAGTGCCAAGTCCACGCTCTACTTAGATCAGGGTTTTCAAAGTTTTAACCCTTTTTCTCTCCTCACTGTAATTTTGTCAGTAAGTATACTCTTGTGGGAGTCCCTTCCTGGTTCTCGTCTCGGCCCAAGAAGTCTACACTTATATTCTTAACAACCTGTTATTGGAATTTCCCCAAGTCAATTCCAATCTACCAATCCCAGCACAACCCACGGCGATAACAAAGACACTAAAACATATTTATACAATTAATGGGGAGCCAAGGGGTCCGAGGTCCAATCATGAAAGCAGCTTCTGGAACCAAGAGGGCAACCTAGGGCTCCACTGGGGCTTTATTCATTGGAGAAGGAGGAGTGGCTTGCAAAAGGAAATTTTGAGAAGAAGGTGAGCACTGAAGGGAATTTTGGGAAGAAAATAAGATTTGAAGGGAATTGCGGGAAGAAGATGAGCTGTGAGCTGGGCTAGGGAGGAGGCCTGCATTTACCTCCACAATATTTAGAGATTTATAAAGGAAGTAATTTGCACTATGCTATTGAGATAGCCTCTAATGTTTTGGGGGTCTGGTGCTTCAGCTCTGATGTGTAATCTTTCAAGCCCCAGGAAGTCATAGCCTCTATCTTGAGGCTTGCTCCTACCTGACACCATGGAGCATTGGCTCTTCATCCTGTTATTAGGGAAACATGCATGCCATCTTCAAACATTGCCATCAGCACCTCAGCTAGACCATTAAACACTGCTTAAGGCCAAATGAAAGGAAGTCCTAGCCAGCTCTCTACCTTTCAATATGAGGGAATAGGGTCAGCCTCAGTCAAAATGGAGACAGTCTCTTTGCTTTTAAGGAGCTGCTCAGGTGGTACTCCACATACTCTGTAGAGGAAGATGAGCAGTAATAACAATTTCCCCTGATACAACACGATCCGAGACCTTAAACATAGACTTCTTGGAAGCTACTGCAAAATGTACAGACAGCAAACCTGATGACCGACCAGCTTTTCTAAATGACTCTAGAATATAAGATGTTTGATATTGAAAATATACATATTTTAACAGAACTAAAGCTAAGGAGAAAATATTAAATTCAAATTAATTGATGCTAGTTGAACACTTCATGCAACATACAAGCAATTAAAATATTTTTAGGAATAATCAGATTTTTTTACTTAGAGTGCAATTTGCTGAGTACGTCTTATGGACCACTTCCATGAATTTGTGAAACATTCCTTACATGTTTACACCGTATTCATCATCCTAGGTTGTAGTATTTGAACCAAATGTCAATGATGAAAAGTCCAGTATAAATCTATTAGTGATATACTGCAATATCATTTGTAAGGACACTAGTCCCTAAGACCTTCATTTTTGACAATTCTGGCAAGTTTATTTCCTATTAGGCTGTAAACAAGCTGTCACCCATGAGCAGTACCTTACAGAAGACAAAATCATTTTTCTTGACCTGTCGTCCATATATCACTATCATTGAGTACTTGACAAAAGGAAAGCCACAATCTCATTAGCATTTCATTAGTATCCTATGTGAAATTAAAACTCATAGGATATAATGAAGTACTGTTAATTTTATGAACCGCAATAGAAATTAGTTGTCATAGTATTCGTCAACACATAATCTAAGGAAGGAAGACAGTAGTACAAAGAAAGAAGCATTCAAAATCTCAACATTTCATTATTCCATTTTCATAAGGTTCTTAACCTAGGCTTCTAGGAATTAAAACACTAAAATAATATGTAACACTTTCTATTTATTTACCTATATACATTTTTAGGCTGAGCATCTGTAGTGTTTTTTTTTTTTAATGTATTTATTACAGGGCAACAGAATCTCACTGCACAGATCGGACTCATAGTTATCCTGTAGTTTTCAGCCTTCCAAGCACTGAGATTACAGGTGTGTGCCACCGTGCCCAGTCTCAGTCGCCCTCTCAGGAAGCCCCTAGGAGTAGTGCTGGCACAGCATTCAGGGAATCAAACCCCAATCTCACTTTAGTCTCCTGAAGTATCTGGCCATCCCTAAGCTTCTATAGTCTATGGCAGTGCCAGATGGGCCTATATCTCAGAGACATTTAAAACCTATGTGTATTGCTGCTGGCTTTTTGTGCTTGGGAAATGAAAATAGAAAGAATGATTTTTGTCATGCATTTTAATTTTTTTTCCTGTTGTTCAAACATTAAAGAAGTGAAGGTTCAGGCATTTTTCAAATGTTTGAAAAGGAGGAAACGCAGATGTACTTAAACATGACATTCGTATGTGCAGGCTATGGACTTGTATATTATGTTTGATATTTTGAAGATTTTCTTAAAGAATAGGTCCACTGATGTTAGTGGACTTCAAGAGATTAATTCCATAATTACACTGGACTTTAAAAAATCTTACTTAAAAGATGCTTGACTAGAAGTTGGAAATACTCTTCGTAACTTTAGTTTCCATTGCAAAGACATGCATTCTGTCCCTCTACTTTGGTGCTATTTGAGGTGTGACCTTTTTCTCAAATAAAAGCCATTTTATACGGTTAACTCTGACCACAGGTTCAATGCAGACACATTTTAAATGAAAGATTGTCTAGCTGGGAGAGGACATGTATAATGAAGTGATCCTTTTCAAGAGCTGACCAGAAACAGTAGTTTCTGTCACTATTTTTACAAGTGTGACCAACACAAATGTGCTTGACACAGTGTACGCTGCACAGTGGTAGCTTTTATAGTTGTTTTATAGTTGTTGCAGAGTCAACAGCGGCAAGAGGATGTATGCTGCATAATAGAAAAATGTTGCATGAAATTGCAATGATTTTAAAGCAGACTTGGAGACAACACAGTTGTTTCTTACTTGAATGCCAACTTAGAGACAATTACGGTATTATACTGTAAGCCATAATCAAAGAGAAATTACAATCACTGTGTAACTATATTTTATTGTGTTTATTATTTAAAAAACCTGAATTGATATTCTTTTACACAATGTGTTCCTATTCCTTCCCCTGTAAAATGGAGATTAGCAACAGCAGGTAATCAGTTATTTAAAAAGATGTGAGTGAGCAAATTGATACATGTCAGGATTTTGCATCTGACTAGGCATCCCGTCCCCTTTTAAATAATAATTCACTCAGTATAAACACATGTTCAGCTAAATCCACGCAATTGCTTTTAATGATTGCCTTCGTCAACATTATTTGGCCAATCTTACATACCTATATCTATTAATCTAAAAAGATTTGATGATGAAGATATGTAATACAACCATTGTTAAATTTTTGTTCTTGTTTTGAGATTCTGTACTATATGTACTCTTGCTTGTTACTTTTTTTCTATATTTGTTTCTGCTGTTTTTACTCTTTAAAATAAAATTAAAAAACAGAAACCATTACATCTTGTGAGCTAATCGGTGGATTTCCTATTAACAAAGGAGCGATGGAATGCTTTGATGAGGAGCAAATCATCAAGTTCGTCCAGACTGTGTTCTGCACTCTTGAGGTTTAGGAACATGAACTTTTGCATGGTTACTGAGTGTGGGCGGTTATTTAAGATATCTGGAGAAAGATCATTGATTGAAAGGCTGTGGGCAGCTCTTCTAGGTAACCAAGTAGGACAAGGTGTTCTGTCTTGAGCAAAACCAGTAGTTGACCAAGCAAAAGTTCTTGCAGCAATAGCAGCTAAATTTGATGATGTTTCATCAGTGTGTTTCTGTAAAGGAAATTACACATATCATATTGTTGAGTTTAGGGATTTCTAAGTACTACCAAATGACAACTTATTTACATAAAGGGACTTTTTTCTCTAAGAATTGGAGGTTAAGAACGTGTTGGGGTAGGAGATAGTTCAGTGGTCCAAGCACCTTCCTGACAAGCCCAAGAACCCAGGCTCTATTACTGGTACACATGCCTTCTGGCCCCGGAACACAAGGCATGTCCTCTGAGCCACCGAACCCTGGCTTGGTGGCACACACATTTAATCCCAGCACTAGGGAGGAAGAGACAGTAGGATAATTACAAGTCAGAGCTGCATAGCAAGACCCTGTACCAAATAAATAAATGGTTAAAAACAAGAAAGTGAATCACTATGTCCACTCAGTAGCACACTCTGCCAAGACTCAAGAATGAGCAAAAATAATCCTTGTAGTTCCAAGGGCCATACTGGTTGCTTACATGCCTAAACAGTCCTGTGATGATACATGTGGACCCTGCTTTGACCCTTATACACAGGAACTTCACTTGCACCTAGAAATAGCACCAGAGTACATACATTTGGGCCGAAAATCTGGTGAATACTGTTTCCAGAAACCTCTGAGTATGTATGCAGGGGAACCAAATTGGAATGTGGGCTAAACAAGTGAGAGCAGGAGAGAGCAGGTAGATATTCCTATAGCGGGAAGTGTAGGGGCACGGAGTCCTTTTGGCTGTAATTTCTTCTCTAGTTGGACAGAAAGCTTCCCGTATCACTTAGTGACTTGGGGCTATTTTACAAAAGACCACGACCTTGAAATCTCAGGTGAAAATGTGGATCTAAACAGAAGAATACAGTGGTTACCGTGTGGGGACCTTCCAAGAAAAAAATAAATGGGCATATTCTTAATTTTCCATCATCCCACAAGCTAATTCTTCAATTCCGCATATTCAGCTAGCTTTGTGTAATTCCAATCTCTCTTACCTTTGCCTGAAATTCGTTTTTCATGAAGGCAGACACAGCTCCACTTACTAGGAACAAAATGCTGGCCATGGTTGGTCTTGTCTCTTCCTTTTACTTAGAACCAAGGTTCTGGGCTTATAGTTCAGAGATAGGGGCTGAGGTAGGTACCACTTAGCTGCGCAGAGTAGGCAGGGCTTAGACCAGTGTGCTGGGTGTCCCTCAACTGTAGGTGCAGCTGGGAATGCACTGGGGAGCTGGGCGATGGGGCTTTAAGTGGAGGAGATTGTGTGGACCTCATAATCGCATGGTGGGGGGGGGGCACTGAGACACAATCTGTGATGTCCATCTGGGCTCACAGAAGGTCAGGCTGCAATTAGTGACGTCTGCCTGGTTACTGACTGCATCAGATCTTTTTAGAAGAGAGTTAGGCAACGCTGAAGAAATTTGATGTTCCTAAGCCGCTGAACTACATAGGAGTATGGACTGCAAAGACATTGCTTAGATGTTTGATTTTAAAGGGCTCCTCCCCATGTTTTGTTTTTAAAGACATGGCTGTCTGTGTTGGCTGCAACCACCCCATTTCAAGACCAATTCCAAAACAAGGTAGAAATGCACTGTAAAATATAGTAAGTATTGGTCATTGTCTGAAAAGTACCTTCTTCACACTTCCATTGTTATTTTACAATTTACTCCTGCCCTAGTCACATTGGAATGAGGACTGCCTTAGTGTTATTCTAAAGTTTAAAAATCAGGGCCGCAGAGATAGCTTGTGAGGCTAAGCACCTGCCTAGCAAGTGGAAGGACAGGACCTGGCCAACACAAATGACATAAAAATAATATTTGTAGTAGTAGCTTTGGCATCACTTAGATCTGTAGGCCTTTAAGAGCCCTCTGCAAATTATGTCAGCTTCACTATCTTCCACAGACGTTGCCACTGGGCTCCAGTGCTCATTGGGTTTTTCATAGCTACTGGGCTCTCTCTGAGTATAGAAATGGGTGTTCCTTTCTTTGTGAGTGAGGGTTGACAATCTTCTGGTTGGGTATTAATGAATAGGAGGGGAGACAGACTATTTGCAATAATATGCTTTTTGTTCGATTAAGAGCCCTAAGACTCTCCTCCTCACCCTGCAATTTTGCATGGATGGACATGAAAAGGCACACAGGAGTTATTTTTATTTTCTCCTATTTTTTCAGGCTGGCAGTTGTAGGATCCTAATACATAATGGGGAAGGAGCAGACTGCCCTGGAGAAATAGCCTAGGACTACATAACTCCAGGTAGGAGAGTCAGAGTTTAGAAGCTGAGATTTTTCTGTTCCCTACCTTGAGAGAAAATTAGTTGACATGTTAGAATGTAGCCTTCCCAGCAGACGTGAGGGTGTAAGACTACAATTGTGCCCTTGCAGGAAGGCTATAGAGCAGGAAATTACTCATGAAGACTGCAGTATGCACTGTGGGAAATTACTCATGAAGAGTGCAATATGTGCCATGTGGACAGATTACAGTGGACTAGGCTTGAAGAGGCTCACGTTCAAATTCTGGCTCAGTGCTGAACTGACTGGATGATTCTGAACAGGTCGGTGGTCTGAATATCTTTACTACCTGGGAAGGAGGACAAGCTTAGCTGTCACACTGTGTTTACACGTGAAGGACAACCAGGTGTTGTATTTCCAACTCATTATCAACTGATGCCTTTAGTAAACTTCGTAAGAATAAATGACTGACAAAATCCCTCATGTTTAGGGGACCGCAATATCAAATCACAACGAGTGTATTAAACACTCAATTGTTGTACCTATCTCATTAAATACTGATAACAAACATTTGCTCTGTACAGGTACTGGTGTGCAGAAAACATTTTAAGGGCATTTATTTAGAGAAGGGTTGGCAAACTATAGCTTGCAGTTCAAATTTAGCAGAGTGTTCATTGTTGCAAATCTATTTTTCTTGACACACGGTTATACTCATTCCCTTATGATGTTTTCTATGGTTGTTTCCAGTGGTACAATGGCAGTGTTCAGCTGTGAGAGAAACCCTGCAGTGTCCAAAATGTATGCTATCTGGCCCTTTACAAAACATTTTGCCTATCTTGGTTTACAGAGGCCAGAAGATAAGGAAGCCAGAGCACTTTTCTAGGGTCTTTTCAGTCACAATGATGTACTGATTCTGCCAAGATGCTTGGCAATAGCGAAAGTTGGCTGTCTGGCCCTGAAAGAAAAATAAGCATAAAGTGCCATCTCGTTGAGTGAATTTGAGATCTCATGCAGATATCCTACTCCGAAAAAGGAATTATTTCATTTCTTCCATTCTCTTCTACTTTCAATATTCTTGTGTGTTACACCTGTGTTTTCTGTTTATATCCTTAATTCCATGTTTCCTGTGTAAGGTCATTGTCCAGATCTCTGATTGCGTCTTTGTTAAATTCCTAGAAATTTGGACTCTCTGATTTCCTACCACTACGACCCTTACTCTTCCTGGATTCAATGGCACTTTATGGGTAGTACTCTGGTAGTTCTTTCCAGTTGGTAGATCTTCACTTTTGGAGGGTCAAGAGGTGCTAGTGGAGTATCTGTTTACTCCATAGATTCAAACTCCATAGAGAAAGCCAACATTTAGAATAGTGGAGAATGTGGCAAGTATTTATGGACAGGTGGACTTCTTCACACTGATCTACAGAATCAACGAGTCTTCAGGTACCCATTGAACAGACTACAAAAAGTAACAGGCTTCCCAATGATATGAAAGGAGTGGTGCAGCAATCAAAATAATATACAGTCCATTGGAAGACCAAGCGAACAGAGAAAATGAGGAAAGAATGGAATTATGTCAGGCCAGTGTGCTCAACTAACAGAGAACACTGCACATTGGAGGCCACAGGAGGCCAGGGCTTTCCAGGACTGACCTATCAGTGTCATTTTAGAACGTCTCCTCTCTCCTGCAAGTGGCATAATTGACTGCAAATATCTTATGCCCTTGACGTGTTCTTTTGCCATGCTCTGAGCCTTGCACCTTACCCTGGATTTGGAGGGCTGACATGTTCTGTTAGTGCGTGACTACCAAGGAAGAAAGGTAAAGAGGAAAAACATGGAACTGGTAGGACTTTCTAGCATTTTTATTCAATTGGATGCCTCCCATAAGACCAGTTTTGTGCCTTTGTAACTAGGATTAATTCTTCATGTATCAGGAATATTGCTATTTTGTTACTTTAAGGATCAAAAAATATTAACTTGCATTGACAGAAGGACATACCTGAAGAACTATACTTTATAATCAAATAAAGCATGAGCATTTTCTATTTAGTCTTGTATATGTCCCTTTCCAAATAGTATTAGAATAAACATTGTGTAGGTCGATTTTGAGAGCCAAGTCTTCATTTCCATCATAACATCGTTCAAGTTGAAGAATACAGCTTAACTGGAATTGCAGCGTTGAGCTACCTTGCTACCAACTCAGGGCTTCGTTGAAGTTCACGTTGTGTCTGAGGCTTTTCCTTCATCCTCTAGGTAGAACTGATGATGGCTCCTTAGGTTCCGCCTGTGCATTACCCATGCACTTGCCACAGATTGTATTTCTCTACAGAGAGCTATTATGTTACACCGATGATCCTTAAGCTGAGAGTCCTAATGAGTGGCACTCACAGTAGCTTATTCATCTGTATCCTGCACTCTAACTTCCCAGCCAATCACATGACCGATGCCCACCAAATGCTTGCACATTAATGGGTGTCAGTAGCAATAACAGTCTCTGGCTTTTAGTGTCCCCTGCCAGTTTTATCCAACAGGTTGAGAATACATAAAGTACTTCATTCACAATGGACGTAAAGTTTTTTAGAAATAAAAGGAAATACTAAGGTGAGACCTAAGTCTTACAATTAGATTTATGGTGATTAAAGTCACCATAGGTGGAGTTACATTTACCTCCTTTCCTGAGTACCTCTACCTCCTGTAGAGATAAGTTCATGGTGTCATTATATTCAGGTATAGAAGGTACTGGAACAAAGTCAGAATTTCCCAGCACACATGACTCATCATAGTTCCTTATGCAAGGGCAGCTTTCTTAAGAAAGCTGTACTTAGTGCAGAGGCCCCTAGATGGTGTGCTAGCATCTTTCTCTTTTCTTAGGGAACCACAGCCTCAAATAGATAAAGGGAGTCTGAACACAACAGCTATGTAACCCAGGGATAGATCTCCCTGACAGAGAAAATGTCTCATCAAATAGGCGTCCTGTTGTTTTTTTTTTTTTTTTTTTTTTTCCGTTGTGGACCTAACTACTGCAAAAGAAAAGAGAAGCGATTGACACAGAAAATGCCACCCAGCGTAGCAGTTCTGATGACCTGATATCATTCAGCAATCAGGAAATCAAAGCTAGCGCTTCCCTGCACTGAGTTCCTTCTCACCTCATGGGACCTCCAAGTATGATACAGGGGTGATGTCAGTACCTCCAAATATGATATGAAGGAAATATCATAAACCCCATTCTGATAGTTGTTTGGTAATCTCCATTCATTCTTTCTAATAATCAGGGGAACAATGGCTGGTCACGGTGCTGCATGTCTCTCATCCCAGCCCTCAAGAGGCTGAGGCAGAAGGATTGCCATGAGTTTGAGACCAGTCCAGGGTACATAAGTGAATTTAAGGCCAGAGTGTAGTACATGGGGACATGCTACTCAAACATCCCAACCCCAAAGACAAAAGAGCAGGAAATATGTACTGAGAGGATAGAAAGATCCCATCAGAGGAACAGAAGGGTCCCGGATGGGTAGGTGTTGACCCCACTTTACAGGGAAATGTCATACAGCAATACCCAGGATAACCATTGGTTCCAGCTCTGACTGACGGGCAAGGTTAAAATACAGTCACTAAGGTAATAGTGATCCAACAGTGAAGACATTCTGTGAGACTCTTGCAGGGAATGGTGGGATGGAGGCCTTGGTCATCCACTGGGAGATGCACTCTTTATTTGCTCTGGATTCTCCTTGGTGAAAGCTTATTTATTTTGGAGATAAGAAAACTAAAAACAGACAATTTCTAAACAAAGTAATGGGAAATAAAGAATGGTTATTATACTGCATATTTTTGTCTTCAAAGCATTTGCTCAGATAAACAGATATTGGCATGTAAAACTGACTGAACGATATAAGCAGAAACTATTCCTTGCAATGAACTAACACAAATTAGTGGCACTGTTATGTTTGCTATCTTGTGTGTGTCTGTGTGTGTGTGTGTGTGTGTGTGTGTGTGTGTGTGTGTGTGTATTTTTTTCCTGCACCCACCCCATTTGTTCTTTCCTTGAGAAACCATATCATTCTGGGGAGCTGGGGTAGTATTCCACGAACCAGACACTCCTCTGCTCACACTCATCTACTCCTGCTCTGTCCTATTTCAGAGTTGCCACTTCATGCAGACAGACCATTATGTGCGTTCCCCAAGACTCACAGTCCCCAGATAGCCTTTCCTGTCTTCTCTGGCCATCTTCTGCCCAGATCCCCCACAGATCCTGAGCCCATTTCCTGAATCCTGCTCTGTTGCTATCTATCCCACTGAGAATTGGCAGAGTTGATGACTTAGGTACTGGTACCCTGAGTAGCTTTTCCTGGGAAGTACAGGGATCCATCTCTGTTGACCCACTTAGGATGGCCCAGGTATGGGAGGCTGTGCAGGTGTACACGTGAGAACAAAGCTGAGAGTGACAATCGCATGCAGAGTGGCACGTATGATGATTCCCCTTCCCCGTGGTCCCCAACGGGAAGCAAGATACAAGCAGGAAAGACTGAGTGTCCCAGTGCTCCTGGCTAAAGGACTCAGGAGCCCACCACCACAACGGGGTGAAGAATCTCTTTTCTCCTAACTCCCCAGATCATCAGGGGAAAATTCATCCTCTCTGGTGCTCATGCCAAACACTCACACTAGGCCTGGGTCTTCTAGTGCTAGCCCATTTCCAATGCGGGGCAAGTGCCGCTTCACAATCTGTCCTTGTGAGGTACCTTCATTCTGTTAGATTCATTCACCCTGCCCAGCCCTCTCTTGTGGAGTCTTGAAGCAGCCTCTTACAGGTTTAGCTCTGTGGGCTATTTTCCAAACATGCCAAAGCATCTGCCAGGACCAGTATGGACAGCTCCACAGTTGTCTGCATCTCCGTGTCTCAGCAGGAGTCGCAGGCCCTTGAGGTCCAATCCAGGCCTCTTTCCCTCCTAAGAGCACCTGCACAAACTGCTGCCCAAGTGTGGAGCCCTCCAGGCACAGAAACCCAGGTGTCGAGCCCTGCCTGGCCTGCTGCACATGCCTTCCCTGGCCCCACCGGAATCCTACACTTTCTTTCCTGGAGAGATTTATCAGAGGCTCAGCCACTGGCCATGGCTCAGCATGTGCTCGCAAAAGTGCACAAGTTTCCACGCAAGCACCAGCTGCCACTGGCACTCATCCTGCGGGTTGTCTACTTTGCTGTGCATTTCCACTTCCTGACCCTAGATAGAAACCCCTGTGAGAGCTAGTGTGTTGTTCGCACAACAACAGGCTATGGTTCATGCACATTATTCAGGATTTGGAGGGAATTAAAAAAGGCACTGCATGGACAGATGAAGCCAGGCCTGTGAGCGAGCTGCCTAGCTAAGAATTTCTTGTGCTGCAACATTCCCACACCACATTTATTAGATATTTGAGCACGAGGTGCTTAAAACATAGATTCTCAATAAACATTCTGAAGATTAAAATTTTTGTAAGCATCAAAGGCATGTAAAACACACCTGTCCCTTTGCAAGCTGGGGATCAGAAATTGCACTGACTGTGGACTGCAGCTCAAGCTCCTTAAGAGTGGAAGTGTGGGGATTCCGGGGAGAACGTTCCTCCTTTCATGTAAGGAAGCCCGGGGGTAGCTACCTCTGCCATCCTCGTGCTGTTCCTCCAAGTTGCTTCACCACGTGAGGCCAAGTTGCTGGCCATACTGGTTCCCGTACCAGACCAACAGCTCTGTGCCAGGCCTGATGGGCTGGCAGGTGCGGTAGAAGATCTTCCCATGGTACTGAAAGGCCACGAGGTTCTGCTCCTCCTCAGTGCGGACACAGTTCACATACCTGGGGTTGAGGCCGTAAAGGAAGGAAAGAGTGGCTGATCCTTCTGTGTCCCCATGCAATCTGTGTCCAGCTCTCAACAGTGGACACCTCCCTGTTCTGGCACAGGGCCTACTCCTGGGAGCACCTCCTGTTCTCACCAGGCTCTCTTCCACAGGGCCTATGACCACCTAGCTCCAAGTAGTCCATTTCTCGCCGTCTAAGTACCCAGTATTCCACGCCCCATCCCATACTTCACAAACACCTGATCAGGCCTCGAAGCCTTGGACCCTTTGGGTTTCTAAACTAAATCTGTGGCATTCCTCTGTGGAACTTGGTGCCAGGCAAGGACTCTGCTTCTGGGATAGCCTCCACCATACCACCATAGCCCAAGTCATCCTGGGAGAATCCCCCATCACCTGCCCAGGGACGATGCCTCCTCTCCCAGGTACATGTAGGCTATTGTGTCTGCCTCAGCACCATGACAGAGAATGTCTGCAGTGTGTCTCTATCCCCTGCTGTCTCTGTTAAAGCAAGAGCCCCTCTGTGAAATCACTGAGGCAGTCAGCATAGGGCACCCAACGCTCCTGCAGTCTATTTCTTCCTAGGCTAGGACTATTTTCAGTGTCTCTGAGGCCCTTTCAGCCTAAAAGTCCCTTGTTGCCCCTTCTGTTGGTCCTCCGTACTTGAAGAAACATCAAAGTTACAGTGAAATATTCCTATAGTAAAATCTCTCATCTGCTCTGCCTCAGGTTCTCCACAGCAACACAGACCTCTGGTCAGGAGGGAAGTCCACTATTTCAGCTGGAGAATAGCAATCCAGGAGGAGAAGGAAAGGAATCAGGGTAGCGAGGGACAGAGGTCCTTGTGGAACCCAGAAGCCTGCTGTCCTCACCTCATCCAGTTGGCAAGGAATGTATCCTTGCCATCCACGTACTTATAGCTGCGTCTCCCCTCGGAGATCTGTGTTTAGGGAAGAGGAGTTAATGTCCTCATCTGGGAGGGACTACAGCCAGCAGCTGCACCTGAGACTACTGTCACCCTGCCCTTCAGCCTTCTGCAGCCTGCCTGGCCAGCATCTGCAGGTGGGTGAGGGCAGTGCAGGCAGGCAGAGGCCACAGAGGCCTCATCTGCTCCATTTCTGTGCGCGTCTTCCAATTCGGCTTCTCATCCTCCACCAGCGACTCCATGGTCCTGCCAAGGCCACTCTGGACACAGAGGTCTATGGCACATCTAAACTGATGGGGCAGGGTGACACAGGAGGGGTGTGGGGTTCCAAGAGACAGGGAAGGAAGGCCCCTCACCATACAGGCATAGCTGCTGTGGCCCTCCTCTTCGTCCTCTGTGATCTGACCCTCGTAGGGCCAAAGTGTACATCCAAAGGCAGCGTCTCCACCTCGTTCCAGACTCCGAGCCATGCTCCTGGGATGCTCGAGGCTGCTACCATCAGCCCGGGAGGTAGACTAAGCGCTGCGCGGTTCTCAAGCCCCACGTCCACCAGTCTGTCCTTTACGAATGTAAGAGGCCCATGAGAGGGACAGCTGCTGATGAAGCTGACCTCGCACTTCTCACAATCTGAGGGGAACGTGGTGAAGATTAGGAACCGTATCATCCATGTGTATTCCTCACTATAGGGGGCTTTGGAGTGAGCCCGCACCCCTCCATCTGTACTCTATTCTGGTTTCCTTGTGCCTAGAGTGAGTGGTACCTTGATCCCCACATGACTGCGTGCACACTTAACTGTGCCTCCTCCTTTGGGAGCAGCCAGGGGGATCACTTACACAGGAAGTCATCTTCCTGGGGATCGCTGACTTCCTTATAAGCACAGTACTTTCTTTCTCGCAGGGTGTACAACTTCCGGTCAACCACCTTTCTTTTGGCTTCTAAGGTGAACAACAAAAGAAGACTGAAGTGGGCCCTCCGGGGAGTTTGTCCCTGTTTGTTCAGAGAAGGTGAAATGTTCTGCCATCTGAGTCTCACCCATCCTTCCCCATCAATTGAATCCCTGCTTAACCAACAGATCACATTTCTAGCTGTCCAGGGAGGGCCACATGCAGCCCATGAGGCAGAAACACTTCATCAGACAACATGAGGGATGTGCCTAGCTATTGCCACAGATGTCTGTGAGGGACACCTTGCAAATATGCATCTTGAATTTCATATTGTCCTTGATGCCACCAGATGACAGGTGGGCTATGGGCCCTTAGGCTGATTTCCAGATTGGCATTTAGAACCTCATAGAACCTATGAAAAGTGCTCAAGTCCCCAGGGGCCTACATGGCTGAAACCCAAGGGAGTGCCTTGGAAGTCAAATTCCTGCATGGTGTTCACACTGCTCAGCAGACGGTCCCGCAGGTCTGTGTAGCAGGAGGCTAGCCCATGTAAACTCCACGTCACAGCTCCAAACAGTCCCCACCATCCTTTGCAGAGGGCCTGGCCTTTCTTCTGAGCTGATTTGCTAGTCCCCGGCCTCACCTTGCTGCCAAGGCATCCATTCTTCATCAGAATCCTCAGAGTTGTCCAGTATGGCCTGGCTAGTTCGCCTTCCACGATGCAGTGAAGCTGGCCACTGAGTCCGGATACCTGGGAAGGACCCAAAGCTTCTGTGTGAAGGGGAAGGACATCTGGGGAGGAGGGACAGAGGCAGTGGCAGTGGAAAGACACAAAGACCAGGTGGGCTGGGGAGTCGAGATGGCATCTGAGTGTGGCTAGTGCAGCACTGAACTCTGCCCTGAGCCCAATAACACAGCTTCCCTGGAGCCTTGACTCCTCAGGAGAGGGGACTGTACACTGTCCTCAGACAGAACTGTGAGACAGGGGCCTGGAGGGAGGCCTGCTTTCGTGCCCTAGGCTGGTCTGAGGCAGTCTCTTCTAACCAAGAGGGAGCCTCCTGTTGTAGTTCTTTTTCACAGTGTGGTAGTCTTTTTTCTGAAACTCTCCCATGCTGGCCCATTTTTCTTTTGAACAATGTCTGGAAATATCCTTGAAAGCATCTTTTCCCTGGAGAAAACAGACTCCGTGTGATCTGCCAGCATAACTCACAGAGCGAAATTCCTTTCTGCCAGGGTGGCTGCAAGGCCCTGCTCTGCTCGCGGTGTCTCTGGGAAGCACTATCACTCTTTCCACGTGCCTGTGACCTGGGAACATGGACAGCCAAGCTCTATGCTGTCAGCAGTGTGACAGGAGGCCATTTCTCCCTGGGATTCAGTGCCTCATCCCATGGTCCCCTCCCTACATCCCTGTGCCAACCTTAGGTGGCCTGGCATCATCTTCCCCTCTGCGCATCTACCTTGGGCCTCTGGCTGTCTCCTGATGAGTCTTCCTGCGAGCAGTCGTCCAAGGACCTGCGGGCACGCATAGGCACTGATCAGTGGGCGGGGCAGACCCTGCAGAAGGTAGGCGGGGGCTGCGTTATAAGCAGGGTCCAGAGCAGGATCAGGGGACCTCAGAAGTGACCACCGAAACTCAGACCAGAGCCCTGCCAGCAAGGATTGCGGTCAGGTTCCACTCTTGATGCAGGCAGAGGGAGCCGGCAAAGGCGTGGAGCCCCAAACCGAGGCGGTACCCTAAAAAAACCACTAAGCCTGACCTTGCCTCTAACCCTGACCAAACCTATCCTAACCCCAAACCTACGTCAGCCCTTGGCTAAAGCCTAACCTCAACTAAGCCTAGAACACACCACAACCATACCCTAGACCTCATCCAACCCCAGCTCTAATGCTCTCCACAACTCTAAGGTAATCAGACCTCCAGCCCAAACACAACCTCAGTCTCTTAATCCTTGTCCCAGCCGTAACCCCTCCCCCAAACTAACCTCAATTATGTCCCAAGCCTGAATACAACCCCAACCCTAGCTCCCCTATTCTCATCGAAATCCTAACTCAACCTGTGGCCCAACTACAAGATATCTCAGCCCTTGCCCCTGTACTCCTCTCCCCTACCTGGTTCTAACTGCCCTGAAATTAGGGGTGTCCTGGGGTCCTGTAGTTTTCACACTGGGATCTCTTCCTGGAAACCTTGATTTGAGGTTCAGTGTGTACACTCGGGAGCCCTGAGGTCGGGGTCAAATGGGTTTCCAGGTAACGATATGGGGGGAGATGCACTCTGGGTGACGCTGAATCCAACGGCCAGGAAAGCTGCGTTCGAGGTGGGAGTTTGGAATCCCTGTGCGAATTAATGGAATCCGGGTTCCTAGGCAGACATGGCTTCCTCTGGCGACAGAGGCGGGATTCAGGCTGAGTCTGGGATGTCTCACAAGGGGCCTGAGGTCCCTCAGCAGTGGCCGTGGGGTTTCTGGAAGGGACAATGTGGAGGGCCCTTAGGGATTGGGCTATTTCCCGTGCAGGGTGCTTGAGGATCCCCAGGCTGAGGGAACCTTACATTTTGGGTGGGAGATATTTGAGGTGAATGGATTGTTAGAATTGGA
>PVKN010007133.1:0-27133 GCA_004027915.1 Capromys pilorides
GAAGAAGAAGAAGAAGAAGAAGAAGAAGAAGAAGAAGAAGAAGAAGAAGAAGAAGAAGAAGAAGAAGAAGAAGAAAAAGAGGTAATTGCAAACTAAATAAAGAAAACAGGTGGGCCGGGCGTGGTAGCAAGCACGCCTGTAATCCCAGCACTTGGGAGGCTGAGGCAGGAGGATTAGTGCAAGTTCAAGACCAGCCTGGGCTACAAAAGTGAGCTCAAGTTCAGTCTGAACCGGATAGCAAGATCCTGTCTCAAAAAGACAAAAAAAAAAAAAAAAAAAGAAAGAAAGAAAGAAAGAAAGAAAGAAAGAAAGAAAGAAAACAGGTGGGACTAGAAGAAAGAAGAAAGTTGTGTGTGTGTACATATGTGTGTGTGTGTGCGTGTTTGTATGTGTGCACTTACTCATGGGCACAAAGAAAAGCAAGAACAGGAAGGGAAAGGTGACCCATGACTGCAGGGAGCTCTAACGTCAGAACCAATTGCTTTGCATAAAAAGACCCAGGAAGAGCATCTCTGTCCTCCGTACCCTGCAGTCTGGGCTGGGTCCGCATGTGCTTTCTCCTGTGCCCTGTAGCAGCTGGCGAGGCCTGAGCTCCACTCCACCATAGTTAGGACTAGCAACGTATGTCTTGCCCAGTATCAAAGCCAGACTCTTCCAGTGATTTGTTCTCCTGCCTTCTGAGGGCTGGAAGGGCTTGGTCACCACCCAGCTTGCTGCCCTGCCCCTCTGCAGGCGCAGCTCTATTGGGTTTCTGCTGCCCTCCTCTGTGTTTGTCTAGCTGATGACTTTTTTTCCCTCTTAGAACTGGACTCCTTCAGTTGTATCTGAGGGGGAAGGGCACAGTGGAACTTGTCAGGCACCAGTCTTCTCTGGATCTCTGAAAGGATTTCTCTCCATGTCTGTCCTGTTCTTCCTAAGCTGAGCCCTGAAACTACTCATATCTGCACTTTTTATGCTGCTCCATATGAATATCCTGTGTGACCTCTCACCCCACAGCTCTGGTCTCCATGGTATCAATCTCTCTCCATGCCTCTGAATCTCTGTCCAGCCTGTGAACACAGTGACACTTAGGGTTTGGTGAAGGAGGGTTCTTGTGCTTGGAATTCAGCATCACTGAGAGTCAGTGGGAGGGAGCTCACCAAGTACCAGTGGGCACTGGATGGCATCCTGCATGGGCACAGAGCTGGGCAGTGTTGGGGGTTCTACTCTGGTACTGCTCCTGTGTCACCCCTGTATCAATAGGTCATGCTAGTCACAGTCACTGCCTCCCATTGGGGACCTGTTGTCCCATTGGTGTTCAGTTCCTGACTCTGGATCCCCAGCCAGGATGGGCCCTTCATCCCTTCTGTTCCTAAGCTGCTCCAGGCCCAACTCAATCCCTGCTCTCTGTGTGGCTGTTTGGCCAACACCTGCCTTCTTGCCCTGCCCTAAGCAGCTTCTCCTCTGCACTTGCTGAGTTCTGATCCCAGCAGAAGGATGCGAGGGTGGGTGGAGGTGAGCATGGCTGTGAGGCTGGTGCCTGTACTCGGACTGAAATCCAGAGGTGGCCCGCCTCTCTCTCTAAACAACCTGGATACTGGAAATCATCTGCTAGGCGGCTCCTTCAACATGGATTCGCTTGTGCAGTAGTCTTGTTTTCCCCATTTCTAAGTACCTGAGGAGCCTAGGCAAGGTCTTCCGAGAGTCTGCAGCCAACCATGATGCGTTGCTTCACTCTGCTTTTATACATCTTTAATTATTCCACATGGTGCTGCTGCATGTAATATTCTGTGTGCTATTCTATATATATATATATATATATATATATAGAGAGAGAGAGAGAGAGAGAGAAATATATATATTCATATACATATTTTCATATATTCGTATATATACTTATATATATTTTTTATATATTCGTATATATTTCATATATATATACATATATATATATATATATGTATACATATATATATATAAAACATTAAATATCTTGGAGGATAAACCTGCTATCTGTCGCAAATATGCATCCCCATGCAGTTTAAGATCTCTGACTGTGGCAATTTCTCGGTCTTAATTGTAGGCATCCTGCACTGCTTCTTTTGAAATCAGGGAAGGTGTTTGCTCTTGCTCAGAGCACGGGACACGAGTGACCCGGATCTCAGCTCACCCCGAGATGTGTGCTCCTTTAGGCTCCCTCAGAATGGCTGGGAATCAGCCTCCAACATTATGCCAACTGCGAAGCTGTGTGTATTTTAGCAAATCGCTGGTACCATGCAGATTTCCATAACTGTGTCATCACGGTTAACTTCATGTCCTGAATTCAAAATGCTTCACAGTCATGGTCATTTTGGCTTTGCTGAAAAGCTAGAGTTTGCCTGGCACCAGATCTGGTAGAGGAGGTGAATGAAGACACACTGTAGCACTTTTGCCAGCCGGCTTTTCTGTCAGACTAGCCCTCAGCCACCGTGTTCACTAAATTTTTTATCACACTTCATAAAGATACTTCAGAACTGCTTCAGAAAGTGGCAAGAAGAATTTAGCTGTGCTTGAGGCGCAGGGAAGTACCTTGAAGGGCGTTAAAAGCTGGTTAGCATCACCCATTGTTAAGGTTTGAGCATTCACTTTATTCTTTGGTCACCCCTTGTACATTTAGGATGGAACTCGGCCTTGTGTTGTGAAGTAACTACTGAAAAAGGATCCGTGAAGAAATTAGTAAGAGCAATGTCCCATAAGACTTTTTAGAGCAGACTCTTTTGAGAATGCTCCAGGTTCATAAATGTCAAAATAAAGTGCATTTATAACTATGTAGGAAAAAAATGATGACAACTTTGTGGACGTGCCAGCTCCAATCTTATGATAGTGACTGTCTACAGTGTTATATTAGGAAGGAATCTAAAAATGTCTTTTGGCCCAACAGAAAAATTCCATGAAAACCAAGTGGTGTAATAACAGCACTTTTATTTGCCAGGCACTGTTCTCTTGCTTTGCATGGATTCATTAATAAAATCCACAGCAAAATCTTGTGCTACATCTTTGTTGAAGAAAACAGACACCAGGTAAATAACTTTCTGGGTGCCCAGCATGCCCTTGCTCGCTGGTGTTCTCTCTTAATTTAACATTGGGTTCCTAAGTAAAGGCACTTGGAATGCCTCAAAGATCATAGAGGTCTGGAAGGCTCCCACATGTGACATATGGCAGTAGCCATAGAGCTCAGACCAGTCACTCATGCTGCTTTGCACCCTTGGAGGATCCGTACAACATGCATGGAATTCTGCAGAGTTGAACCACCAGCACGGGAAGCTCCTCTTGGGCAAATGGCTCCAGGTGACCATTTCTCTATGACCTGTGTGCCAGGTCTGCATGCAGAGCGCTTAGGATACTTTGACATTTTCACTTTGTAATGATGCCAACCTCCCTGGACCACTAAGTCCTCATGCCTCAGTCACTAGCACAGTTGTACAGCTAGCATCATTTGGTGACAAGCCTGACAAGTCATTCAACCTCAGTTCTTGCACACAGAAGGAATGAATGGACTGATGAGTATTTAGGCTGGAAAATAATCTGCATAAATGTTGAAAATCAATGCCTTTATCAAGTTCTCCCAGAGAGTTAGTGACTATTTTTTTGTTACTAAAAGAAAAAAGGAAAAGGAAATGTTCATGCGCACACACACACACACACACACACACACGCGGTCTACTGGACAAGATGAAACCTCAACAAATACGTTTCTTTTTCAGAAGTATTTATGCTTTCAAATGTAATGATTATGGTTAATTCTGATGAATGTAAAACAAGTATAGGTGTCTAAATGTGTACATACACAGAAAAGTACATCATAAGGGCCAGCAAGATAACTCAGTGGATTAAGTGCCTGCTAAGCACAGGGACCTGCTAAGCGCAGAGACCTGGCATCCCAGGCACAACATTCCACTCTGGCCTCACCCCAAGTTGGCCCCCAAGACTGGGTATGGTGGTGCACACCTGTAATCCCAGCGCTGGGGAGGCTGAAAACAGAAGGATCACTACAGATCTAAGCTGCACAGTGAGAACCTGTACCAAATACTTTTTTTAAAAAAAAGTATATCATCCTGTCTTAATCGCTGAAGAATTTAGTGTCATTAACACAGAAATAAAATTTTAAAATGAAGAAATACAGACACTTAATTTTCTGGGATCTTAGGCCGTGAGGAGCAGCGACTTCTTTCTCCGGCAGCTGGCCTCTGTCTCCAGTACCCTAGGTGACTCATTTTCCACTCACAGTGTACCTCAATGGGTCTCTATCAGGGCGATGTAGTTGTTTTTTAAGCCATGCGGTATATATTTGTGTTTCTTTACATCCACCCATATTATTTGCTCTCAAAAGTCTTAGATAATAAATTGGTAAGCATTTTGTTCTTCCTTCTTGTAGCGTTTTGCATTGCAGTGCTCTCCTTTACCAAAAAATTCACGGTTGCGTGTGTTTCATTTTTATGTCTACCTCTTGCCCCTTGAGCACACACACAAAACCTTCAACTCCCCACTCACAAGAAATTTAGTGACCTGCATGAAAATTGTCCGGACAGCTAATAAAACTTTTAACTAAAACTAAGGCATTCTTGAAAGTATTGTGTAAGTTTTCTGCCTTCTAAAGTAGATTCCAGTAGGCATAATTTAATCTCTGTTAGTAAGTTTCGGAAGCAGTTGTCTTATTTCTCAGTTTTAGTGCAGGATATTTATGACGAAATTCATTCATTCAAAAGTGTCTGTTGGTTATTTGCTGTGTTCAAGGACATACCTGAACTCTTCGTTTCATATATGATTAGAAAAAGAATCCTTTCCTTCTGAGGGTGTCTCATAATCTGGCAGGAATAGAACAGAGTACCTCCACTTAACTGTAATAAGGAATGCAGTAGATCATGTAACAAGGAAAACTTGTGAGGAGGTGGTTTTTCACCATCTTACATTGTCCCCAAAGAAATAAAATGGTCTAGCAGTTATGAAAGAGGATTAAGACAGTCATGACAAGGAGAAAAGCAGATGGCTGGAGCGTAAGCCGGAAGAAGCGACAAGCCGTCAGGGAGAACAGAGTGAAGAGGCAACGTGGACAACAGCAAGCGTCACAGACTGGGACTCAGGCCTGCTTGATCGGAAGCCCGTTGGCGCCGCACATCTGCCAGTGTAGCCCTTCCTGAGCTTATTCATCTACAATTATTATAAGAAGAAAATGAGGTACAAGTATGAACTGCACAATTTTAAATCATAAACCTGGTAAAGCATAACACCGAACCTAGAGCCCTGGAAGTTGGTGTTGATCACACTGCTCGTGCTGTGATTAGAAGTAGCCTGCATTAGTGTTTCCAAGGGTCCGCATGTCCACAAGGCAATGTCTTCTCCAGTAGCACCCTCTTCTCCTCTGGTCCCCTGGCTGCCATCACAACAGGCCCCCGTCACACACTGCCCATTCTGCCTCAACACTGCTGACTTCTGACCTTGATTTTTTAAAAAAGTCTCCTCCACCCTATTTTCTCCAAACTCCTCTATCTAAAAAAGAGTGCAGGTACTAGAAGAGAGGGGGGTGTTGGAGGGAGGGAAGGGGAGAAAGAGAGACAGAGATAGAGATAGAGATAGAGAGAGAGAGAGAAAGAGAGAGTGAGGGAGAGAGAGCTATTTGTGCTAAAATAAAAATGGGCCTGCACTGAGTGGATGTTCCTCTTTCCAGTGTATTGGCAGACACCTCAGGAAGGATGCTCTTGCTGGAGCGACACCTTACATAAAGAACTCTGTGTGATGGGAGAATTTCAAATACAATGGCAGGCCTGAGGGAGAAATTTCCACACACACATTGTCAGGCCCCTCTATCTAATGAAAACAAGTAGGTGGCTTCCTCTCCAGCCAGAGCAGCCACCCCTGCAGACAGCCTCGCAGCTGAGGTCCAGTGTTGCATTCCATGCATTTCCAAGAGCGTGGGTGGAAGATTTCACGGCACCATCCAGTTTATTCTTGGCACCTGTGGGTCATGCATTATTCAGCATTATGAGACATCTATTTGAATAATAAAGTTAAGACTATATTTAAGGGCATGGCTAGCAGAGCTGTGAATATTATTCAAAACACAGAACAGATGAAGCTGTGAATACTCATGAGGCACAAGCAATGAAGTCAAGAAATTTTTATAAAGGAGCTAAACAGAACCAAACCTGTTCCTCCAATCAGGGAATCTCCAACTTCACCGTGCCTGAGGGCCTTGGAAGCCCCAGCTGCTGCCGACTCAGCCTTCTACAGAACTGGTGGGTGTCTTCTCTGCCTACAGTGAATTCTTCAGTAGCAACATTGCCAAACAACTGAGGATTTTCTAGGATCAGATAAATGGAGTTACAAGCGTCTGTAAGTGAGAGCTTCTCAGCCTGGGTATGGGTCTTACCTTAGTAGGCAGCAGGGGTGCATGAATGGAACCCCAAGCCTAGGTCACTAAAATGATTCAGTCTTGAGTAGCATGGCTGAGAAGCCCCCACCCCCCAATTTCTCCAGAGAAAGGTGGAGTGGGGGGAAGCAAGGAGTTTGGCACATCATAGCATGATGGGTACAGCTGCCCTGTTCATGCTAAAGACACTTATTCATCATAGGCAACACAAGCGTGTGTTGTTCCAATGATTCCATAGTTAGCAATTATAAGCTGAAACTGTGAAGCTCTGTGAGACCAAGCCAGAGAGCAGGCAACCCTAAAACAGGACAGGCTACTCCCCTCTTCACAGACATCCCTTCTGATCTTGGTTTATGGCAAAAATATCCCCAAACTCTCTTGACACTGACACGGCACAATCTCTATGTGGAAACCCTAATCAAATATAAATAGTAAACTCAGTAACCTTCACTTTAACTTTAAAAAGAACGATGTCAAGGTAAAAGAAATATACTGTTAGCATAAGTAAAATTAAATCTGTCCAGGAACCTTTATTTCAGAGAGCTTGGTATTCAAATTCTGATTTTGTGTGTTGAAACAGATGGGTATAGGAAGAGTAATTCTTAGTATATCACTCAGAAATTCTCTGTTTATGAAGGATTTACACTGCTAAAGTGCTGGTACAATGCTTTGACTTCTGCTTCACCATATGTCCTTGATCGCTTCAACCACTTTGTGGTCTCCATTATCACCCGGAAGTGAATTACTTCTGCAGTCATGGTCTCCCCACCCCCTCACCTCAGTTTAATAGCTTTTCTGCCAAATGGTTCTGCCAGCTGTGGCACACATCAACCTCAGCTCCAGCAGGCTGAAATGAGTCATCCCCTCATCCCGGACCTACTCAAAACTTTGGGGTGTCACATGGTTCCCATCAAAATCACCGTATCTGGAATCATCAAGCTTCAGAATGATGAAGTCTCCTGTCCTCTTTCTTTCTCCTCTTCCTCTGCCACAGGAGTACTCCACTTCACCTCTGCTTTATTGACACTTTGGGCCTCCAAATTCTTTGTCCTGAGAGAGGAGGACTGGAACTGTTCCACGTGCTTCACAGGGCTTGGCAGCCTCTGTACCCCCTCCCTCCACCTTCTGCGTGGCAGTGGTGATACCCATTTCCCAAGTTCCAACAACGCAAACTGTCACTAGCCATCAGTAAATTACAGGAAGAGGTATAAAACCACAGCCCACTCCCAAGAAATCAGTGGTCCTTCAACCAGCTGAACTCTATCGATTCTTGTGAAGATTCCTCAGATGAGTCCTTTCTGCTTCATTGATATGCAATTGGTGCCCAGCATGGCCAATCCCAACCTGTGCTGTCTTTTTAGAGCACCTTTTTGTAGATGTAAAGGACTCTGCCATATTGGATCCAACAACCAACACCTAAAAAACTGAAGTGGAAACATAATAAAGACATCTGAGAAGTATTTCTGGTGAATCTGAAGTCCTGTGTGGGCTAATATTTTTTTTTTAAAGGCTGAAGTCTGAGGATTTTGATATTGATTTTTATCTCTAAGATCTTAAAGCTATCATTTTAATTTGAAATAGCAAAGACCACAGAAGTCATTACTTAACTACTTAGACATTCTTGAAATGTGTTGTTCTGAACAAGGATATCAGGTTGTAGCAAAGAATGTAGTAGAAATAATGGAAAGAACATGACTTTAGGGCAAGTATGTGACTGGGGAGGATCTCATCTTTGATAGCACGGTGTAGTGGAATGTCTCATGCTGCAGGCTTGTTGTAAGGGGCGCAGTGAGGCTCTGGTGTTTCTCTATCCAATTTTTACCAGAATAAATTTGAGAAACTTCAAATCATAGAAAGTAAAGGACATAGCAGGTAACAGAAACGCATCGTGGGGATGCTGTTAGGGTAGCACAGAGGCAAAGGAGGAGGCAATACTGAAAAGATTCCATAAAGAAGCACATAAATACAGAAATGGTAGTGTTAAGGAAGTATTCAGGATTTTCTAAGGAAAAAATTGTAACTTTGGTTCTGTGTATTCTTTTGATAGTGTACGTTTTCTTTAAACCTGTGAACCCTCCCCCAAAGAAATATGCACACAAAGCAGGTCCTGTGCTGTTCCCTGGCTCACTGGTATTTTCTTAAGTGGGTAATGCCTGTGCAAATCAGTACAAGGCACGCTCGATGCATGCTATTCCTGTTGATGTTTTGAAGGAAATGAGCCACTCTAGGCAGGACAGGGTTTTCAGTACAGTGCGAGGTTGGACAACCGGCTTCTACAGCAAGCTGCCATGGTGCCCTTCGTTGCAGAGCTCAGGGAGTCGCTCCTGCGCCTTGGTGGAGCTGGCTGAACTGCCTCTGTGGCTTCCTAGGTGTTCCTCAGGCAGAGGAGGTGGAGCCAAGCTTGCCAGACCAGTTGCAAAGCTCAGAGCCAGTCCCTGGGCTCCATCCACCCTGGAGCCTTCCCACCGCCAGGCTGACCTTTCCATACAGGTAAGTGCAGCAGCAGTCCCTTGGCCCCAGCCACCTGCTTGGTGTCAGCAGTACTGCAGTCTCTTGGGCCACTGCCACTTGGCAGTAGCTTGAAGCTCTACAGAGGGCTGTGGTGTGTGTGTGTGTGTGTGTGTGTGTGTGTGTGTGTGTGTGTGTGTGTATGTGTGTGTTCTCCACAGTGAACAAGCAATGTTTACTGAAGAAGACTGTGTCGAGATAGGGAAATATGCCACAGGAGCCTAGATGTGCTCCGGGGTCCTTAGGAGGTAAAAGAATGCAAGGGACAAAACTCAGAATTAAAAAATCAAGTGAGGCTTGGGTGCACTTGGGTGCCCTTGGGTGGAAACTTATTTTATGTCTTCTGTCTCTGTTCCTTTCCAATTTCAATTCCATATTTGCTGAAGTGTATCCACAATGAAACTATTTTTATTATGATTTTGAGACATTCTGTATTTAGTGTCTTTGAGTATCTATAACAAAGTTTGCCCTATCAGTGAGGAAGCTAGAATTCTCTGTGGCATTTTAAAGTTCTTTACAAGTTAGTTCTACAAGGCAAGGTGATAATCGCTTGTTTAATATTACCAATCGGACAGACAAGTGAACAACTCAGGATAAAGAGCGATCCTTTTCTAAGTGACCGGAAGTCCACTTCATGGTGAGCTGGAACAGAAACATGAGTCAACAAGAATCAAAATGCATATCCTTTGTTACCAGAGGCCCACCTTCCAACTGCACTTCCATAGTGAGTAATTTATTCAACATCCTTGGTGGAAACGACAGTCTCTGTGGAAGTGTGCACCTCTGTGCTCGCTCTCTCTGTCTCTCTCTCTGTCTCTCTGTCTCTCTCTCTTTCTCTTTGTCTCTCTCTCTGTCTCTTTCTGTCTCTCTCTGTTTCTCCTGTCTCTCTCTGTCTTTCTCTCTGTCTCTTTCTCTGTCCCTCTCTGTCTCTCTCTCTGTCTCTCTGTCTCTGTCTCTCTGTCTCTGTCTCTGTCTCTGTCTCTCTCTCTCTCTCTCTCTCTCTCTCTCTCTCTCTGTCTCTCTGTCTCTCTCCACAAAACTATATCTGCAATTGGCTTCAGGAAAAATGAATGAGAGTAACCACCTCAGCCCTGCGTTAGATGGCCCCTCACTGAAACCTGAACCAAAAGTAGCAGCTAGCCGTGCTCTGCGCACGTGTGATGCACAGGAAGTGGTCATGAATGTTAGCTGCTTGGGCCCACTCAGGAGAAGGAGCCAACTGTTGCTGAACAAGTCCCAAGTCTGAAACATACAATAGGAAAAGAACTGGAGTAGCAAACAAAATGCCAACGATCACTGTCAGAAATAGGAGGTTTTAAATAATTTATGGAAGTGTGACAGTGGAACCTGAATTTTAGACAATGAAGCCATAAGAAACAGGGAGTAAGAAACTGGTCTTAAGTATAGGCGATCCTTGAGTCTGTGGCACAGTGATCACTCTTCAGACTGCAGCATTTATTCTTAAATCGATTAGTTGGTCTGTGTTAGCAAACAGTTCTTCCATTCACACATGTGGCACGGGTGTACTTCTTATGAATATCGTGAAGATGATGGACACGTAAATGAGCACTTGAAACATCAGAGCACAGAAGCTGTTGTGTGAAGTGTGCAAAAATACGTGATTTACTGCAACCCTTTTCTTTGTTTGCTCTGCCAAGGTCAAGCCAAAGGTATATTTTTATGTAGTTGTGTCTTGGCCTTAAATGTTTCTTAAATATACGTATAGTATGCAGAATATGATAATAATGAATAAATATCTGCAATAGTTTATATATTACATAATTTTTCATTTCACATTATGATATGAGCCTTTTTGTACTGATGAATAAAAAATGTAAGTATGATTTTCAAAGCTATGTGACATTGCAAAAATAAACTACCTATTGTTGGACATTCTAATTTATTTCTGATTGTTATTAGTGTAAATAAAAATGTGGTATGTGGGGACAACCCGCTCGGGACCCCCCTGCTGTCCCTCTCTCGGACAGGAGCTTTCTTGCCCTCAATAAATATGTTCTGCTCATTCAAAAAAATGTGGCTCTGTATGCATTTTTGATACAACTTTTCCTTTCATACTCCAGGCCATTTTATTAAGATAATATCCTAAGCATGACATTAGTTATTGGAAGACATATTTCCAAGTGGCCCTGCAAAACCATATAGTCTTGCCACCATCCTGTGAAGACAGTGGCTTTGCCAGAGCCTCATTTGCAGAAAGTGAGTTAACTTTTAATACTAGTTACATATATGAACAACTTATTTGAAAGATGTTTGCCCTACACTCATCACTCTCTCAGTGCATTTCTCTACAAACTCAGCCTCAGAATGCGCACTGTAGGCAAGGCTCAGTAACAATGCCAAGAAAAGAGGTTGAGTGAAGCGCTGGAACCTTAGTCATTTTTTTAAAGCTCCAGATAAGGACTTGTTTATCATCTTTCCATGGAGCAAAGATCTTTTTTATTCATGTGCTCTTTTCTGCCTGGCTATTATCAAGCGTAAAGCTCCACTAGGTCATCATTTCACATTGAAATGACCTGACCAATTAAAACTTTATCAGTCAGAGATGACCGATGTGGCATGCTCCGTAGAAAGGCACTATAAAACGCAGTACTCCTAAGTCTGTCAGAATGGTTTATGGCATGAAGCACCTCAGAACACTGGATAGATCTTTTAATTGTTCTTTTAGCATTGAAAGTTGATTAAGCCCCATAAATATAACCTCCAGGTTGTGGCCATTCCTTAACCCTCCAGTGGTCCAGCACAAGCTAGAAATGCAAGCAGAATTAGGAAGAGCCCCACGTCAGTGACATTCATGTTATATTTGGAATTTCACAGCAGTATCTCAATCAAGATGCACAAATTCAATTCCTGTCTCTCCCTGCATCCTCTTGGCTCAGAAGTTTGCGGGGAAGTTCCTCTCCTGGTGATCGGGTGCTGCGTGACCCCACCATGGGCATTTTTCCTGCTGGTTTCGCCTGGGTTATGGCCCACACATTTCAGAAGTGCAAGCTCGACTTGCCCGACAATGCCAGCGGCGCGTTGACAGTGTGCTGATGCAGTTTACAGGCTCCGGAGAGTGAAGGTTTGCCTGGGATGTAAAAGGTGCAAATAAGCAGCCATGGATGGGGCCTCTCAGGCACGTGGCTTCCAAGAAGGGCATTTCAGAGAAAGTCCCTGTCTAGCTTTGCTTTGTTCAAAAAGCCAAAGCTCGTTTTGCTTCCAGTTGTCTTCTCATGGCGAACCTTGGCCTTCTGGATGCCACCTCTTGACCCACAAATTTAGTAGACCTTTGATTATTTGTACCAATTGCTGAAGAAGAACAATGAAAAGCTATGGGTCACATGGCTGAATTGGGGTCACAGAGAGTCCAATAAGCAATAATCCGCTTCACATCTGGGGAAACCTAATCATAAAATGAGCACACAAGGCACTATGGGGTCTTTGGCCACTGACCTCTTATGGAGTCAGGGATTCTGCTGTATGTCTTCTTTAATGATTCCTCAGAAGGTTATGTTCAACCTTTTCATCTATCTCCTGGTCAAATACTCACTTTCCATGGTGGGGATTTTTTAAAATGTTTTATTTACTTATTTGGTACCTCTTATGGAGTCAGGGATTCTGCTGTATGTCTTCTTTAATGATTCCTCAGAAGGTTATGTTCAACCTTTTCATCTATCTCCTGGTCAAATACTCACTTTCCATGGTGGGGATTTTTTAAAATGTTTTATTTACTTATTTGGTACAGGGTCTTGCTACATAGCTCAGACTCATAGCGATCCTCCTGTCTCAGCTTCCCCAGCCCTGGGATTGTAGGTGCATACCTCCAGGCCCCTTCTCAGTGGCCTACATGGCATGTGCGACCAGGGATTGAACCTGCATCCTTGAGCTTGCCGAGCAGGCACTTAGACCACAAAGCTATCTCCCTAGCCCTAGGAATTTCTAAATATATGCAAGGACAAGAAATAAATTGTCATAAGGCTAAAGTGCACTGTTCACTCATTACCAGTAGAAATTCTCGCTAAGCATCACAGAATTTCAAAGGCCCAAGGGAGCTAACTACTTCATTAATTTCTTTTCTTGACACCAGCTCTCTACTCAAATCATGTTAGAAAGATTTGCCTATATTCCAGGGCATTCTAGGACACACTCTGTTAAAAGAGTGTGAGCTGGGAATGGCAACACGCATCTGTAATCATAGCACTGGAGCAAGCTGAGGCAGGAGGAGGACAATTTCAATTGCAGCTTAGACAATTTAGCAACTGGACAAAATCCTATAGCTCAATGTGAGGGTAAAAGTTTCAATCCTCAGTATCACTTCTCCAATAAAGAACATGAGCCTTTTCAAAGTAACAAAATTGATTTATAAAGACCACTTTCGGACACTGATACTTCATAAAGTTGAATCTCTCTAGAAAGACATTTTGAATGAATTCATTGACATTCCCATTTTGAGACACCTACACAATTTCAGCATCTGATTGAAAACTGCAATTGTATGACATCCCTGTGGGTTCTAGAAAGAAATAAACAGTTTTTCAACTCATTAGTCTTGATTTATTTATGCATGTAACAGTCTTCCATTTAGCCAATATGTTGCTTTAAAAAAAAATCAGTCAGACATTGCTCAATTTCTCATGAAATACAGTATTGAGGCTATTTTCTTTTCATTCCTTAGGAAGATTTCTTGACAATGGATAAAGCTTTTAATAAATAATTCAACTTATCCACTAGTCTTGTATTAGAGTCTCCTCTCTCTCTGACTCTCTCTCTCATCTTTCCTCCCTCCCTAGCACTCACTCACTCTCTCTCTCTCTCTCTCTCTCTCCCTCTCTCTCTCATTTGTTTTAGGTCTCTGTTCTGACTCTGTTACTGTTGCTGCCACATTTCTTAGGTTTTGTGATACCTTTGGTTCTCAAGTAATACGATAGATCTAAAACAAATCCATGGGAATAAGAGAACAGAGATGGGAAATTGTACTATTAGCTTTTGTTGATCATTTCCTTTTCCAGCAAGGCCATCGCCTGAGAATTTAAAGTACTCAGTGCAGGAGGAGACACTACAGCAAGCTACAGGCAGCAGCACCTCCAAGACAAATGGAGGACACTCTTCAAAACAGTCATCTCCCAGGGGCCACTGGCTGGTTTAAGACTAGAGCTGTAGGGGCAGAGAGAAATAAATGCACAGAGTTGATTAGGGACCCAGCGACAGATGTTGAACAGCCATACAAAAGTGAGAGTGCAGGATGCAGAAGCAGTCCCAGCAGTGTGTCTGGACCACACAGCCACCTTCAATCTCCAAGACTGGCTGACACATGCAACCTCACAGTCACACCACAGGGAACTGAAGCTCAGCCTCCCCCGAGTTCTATGAGGCAAGGTCTCTCTACCTTATGGCTCAGGAGGAAGAGCACACTTGAATTCTGCCTGCAGTAGAAGTGAGAGGAACCTGTACCTAGGCCTTTCTGTATGTACGTTTGCGTGTAATTTTTGTCTCCTTTTATCTGGTTTTGCCTTTTGAAAGATCTGGGGTTGCTATACTATTAAGAGCGGAGGAATCTGAGCTATGGTTTTTACAAACTAAACTAGTTTTACCCATGCCAAACATTGTTTCCTAAATAACTAAACTAACGATTTGGTTTCACCATAAATTGGCCCCAATCTTCCTATATTCTCCCCAACTTTCCATTGAAATTCCATCCTCCCTTTCATTGTGCTTAGCTCCCCTGCCTACCCCCAGAATGGCTCTTCCTTCTCCCTATATTTTGCATTACACAAATATTAGAACACAACATCTTTCTGGTTCTTTCTTTCCCCATTCTTTCTTTCTTTCTCACATGCTTTTAGTATGATCTGTGAGGTTGGCACTAATGTAGTAAAAGTATAGACTAAGAATGCGTGTTTTATTTTTTTAATTCCTTACCTAGGTGATACATGCCAAGGGTTATTTCTTAGCATAAGGTTAGCTAAATTAGTTTTCTGGTTTGGTCATAAATCAGACATAGCCTCCCTGTCCCTTGCACCAAGCTTCATTTATACTTCACCCTGCCCCCTTCACTTTCCCTCTCATGCTATTTCAAGTCAACACTCCCAGCCCGGGCTTTTGGGCAGCACAAATACCATCTGCACAATGAAGGTTTTCGCTTTTACTTACATTTTCTCTCTCTCTCTTTTTGTCTTCCTTTTCTTCCTTTCTTAGAATATATATGCGTGGTGTTTCTATATGAGATAGAGAATAAAAATTGATTATTGATTTAGTTTATGATATGTTTCAAAGTCATAAGTTATGGGGGACTCAAACCTAAGCTTCTTATTGGCATTTTTTTTTTCCTCTTTTGGTACCAGGAATCAAACTTGGGACCCTGTGCTTGCCAGGCCTAACTTGCTTGCAGTTTCCCTCAATCTGCAGTTATAATTCTCTCATTCTTCTTTCTTTTTCCCACCCCTGCAAAAGACCATCAAATCCTACCATTTTAGATATAAAAATAATTTCATCAAAGTCATGTCCCTTTTATTTCTTTCACTAGCTGCTGTGTCTTCTTCCTGAGCTATATTTTCTCCTTTCTTCTTCCCTAATCTTCTAGGTCACAGCCTACTTATCATCAGTACTATTCTAGAGTCTTCCTAGGATATCAAGAAAAAATAACATTTTAAATTATATGGTTTTGATGTACATTTGGTTCTGTAAATGCTGATATGGCCAATACTTGCGCTGTCCTTCTAATGAAATAATTAGGACTGATTGTAATACATAGAGAAGGTTGAGTAGGTGTGTGAACAGCAAAATATAACCAAGGTCAATGAAGATGTGCTTGAGCTAAGGAGATCTCCATGGTGGGAAGTTTCCTAACCTACCTTGTCTTCAACACTTAGGCCAGAAACCCTAGAAGGGAACAAACTGAAAAGATGCCTCCAAAATCTCTTAATTGCATAAAAGCTGATTCTATGTGCTCAGTAGACCAAGTTTTAGGCAAAGAATTAAAAAATTAAGTGATTAACATGTTTGAGGATATCAAAGAAAAATAAAAGAGGCAAATGCAAAAGATGTTTAATGAGGTCCAAGAAGACACAAAGAAACAGACAAAAGACTTAATAAGGTATTCAATGAATGTAAAGAAGACATAAGAAAACAATTCCAGACATACATAACCAGGATTACAGAACATGAGAAAGAATCAAGCAGATATGTGGGATATGAAAGACTGAATTGAAAGTACAGGCAACAGATGTGGCCAATCTGAGGAGGACTTTAAAACAAGGTTGATGTAAAAGATTATGTACTCCATTGCAATCTAAAAGCAAGATACCAGAAAAGCTAGATCCAACAACTGCTACGTGACTCAAAAGAAAACATTGAAAATTATAAGAGACAAGCAAAGATTAGAAGATGACACAATAGACATAAAGATATTTTAGAGCTAGGCATGGTGGCACACGCCTACAATCCAGTACTTGGGAGGCTGAGGCAGGAGGATCAATGTGAGTTTAAGACCAGCCTGGGCTACAAAAGTGAGCTCAAGGCCAGCCTAAACTGCATAGTGAGACCCTGTCCCAAAATAAATAAATAAAGAAAGAAAGAAACAAACAAATAAATAAATAAATGCAAAATTCATAGTAAAAAATTTACCAAATCTAGAGAAGAAAATGAATATCCAAGTAAAGGAGAAATTTAGAACCTCAAGTACCAAGAAGGAAAGAAAGAAAGAAAGAAAGAAAGAAAGAAAGAAAGAAAGAAAGAAAGAAAGAAAGCCTCCATAACACATCTTTAACCAATTTGCAGAAATTCATCACAAAAGAAAAAAAAACTAAAAACTATTGGAGGAAAATCGCAACATATGAGAACTAACATACAGAATATTAGAAAACTTAAAACATCATGAGACAATAGGGTAAGGTTTTTAAAGCCCCAAAGAAAATAATTGCTGATCCCAGGTTACTGTATCCTGAAAAAAAAAAAAAAATCCTTGAAAAATGACAGAGAAATAAAGACTCTTCATCCCAAGAAGAATGTAAAAAAATTCACAATCACCAAACTGGCACTGCAGGAAGTACTCAAATCAATCTTTGAGAAAGACAGAAAAGCTATTATCACTCCAAAAAAGAAGACATGCAGCTAAATGGAGAATAAATGAAACGAAGAAAGAAAAGAATCAGAACTGGGAAAATAATGCAATGATAATGCAATAAATTCCTTTCAGTAATAACACAATCCCCAGTCTAAAGAAACAAATCAGAAGATAGATCAAAACTCACTAAATTCTGCTTCCAAGAAACATACCTCCCTTACAAACCAAAATGTAGGCTAAATGAAAGGACAGAAATAGTGGAATGTGGTGGAGTTGGGTTCATCCCAGGAATCCAAGAATGCTCCAACATGCCTAAATCGCCGAAAGAAATAAAACCAATAGTAGAAGAACTGTAAATCACACACTCATCTCAATAAATAAAGAAAAAGTCTTTGGCAAAGTCTAATGTCCACTCGTTCTAAAAACTCTGATGAAAATAGCCATTGAAGGAATTTACCTCCCATTAATAAAAGCCATTTATGACAAACCAAGATCAACATCACACTAAGTAGGGAAAACACAAAAAGCATTTCCCCTAAAATCAGTCACAACACAAGGATGTTTACTCTCAAAAATGCCTGTTCAATATGGCACTAAAAACATTAGCCAGAGCAACCAGAAAGAGAAATAAGAAGTGATACAAATAGGAAAATAAGTCAAACTATCCCTATGTGCAGACAACAGAAACCTTTAAAGCCAAGAGACCCCTAAGATTCTACCAGAAGATTTTTAGAACTACTAAGTTTGGCATAGTGACAGACACAAAAATGAACCCACAAAAATCAGTAACATTGCTAAACATTAACAATAGACTTACCAATAGGTAATTTAAGAAAGCAATCCCATTTGTAGCAGTTTCAGAGAAAATTAGATACCTAGGTATTAACCTAGTTAAGAAAGTGAAAGAGTTATCCATATGCAGAACTCTCGTGCTATACTAAAATCGAACCAAAGTAGTTGAAACAGTGTGGATACAAAAACAGTAACACTGAATTTTTTGAAAAATAAAATTGATGAAATTGTTAAAGAAAGAAACACAGGCAAAGGCCTTCCAAAGAGAACCCCAACTGCACAAGAAATAATACCCAAAACTAACAAACATGATTAAAATAAGAAAATTCTTGCCACAGCAGAGGAAATAACTAACAAGCTGAAGAGACAACCTACAGAACAGAAAAAAAAATTGCCCCAGGTAGACTAATGAATAAAATAATGAACAGCAACAAAAAATAGACAAGATCCAATCAAAAAATAGATGCTTGAAATGAATAGACGCTTTCAAAAGAATTGGCAATGGCCAATATAGACTTGAAAATGTACTCAGCCTCTTTGACCACTAGAGAAATGCTAAGCAAAACCCCAAGATTCCATTTTGCTCTACTATGATCGGTTGTCACTAAGGCCTCACAAAACAACAAATACTGCAGAAGTTGTAGGGAGACATTCCCGCAGACTGGGTGGGAATGTAAATTAGCGCTAGCACTGTGGAAATGAATGCGGAAATGCCTCAGAAGACTCAAAAGAAAAACTGCATTTGGCTTAGTTATAGTGTACCATTCCTGGGTCTTCCTTAGTTAAATTCATATTGCAGTGCAGCATGCATTCCCATGGCTATAGCAGCACAACTCACAATAGATAAAGTATAGAAGTGTCTTATGCATTCACCTGCCGCTGAATGGAGAGAGAAATGTGTTGACACACAACGGAGCACTACTCTGCCATATGGATGCATAAATTTGAGTCATTTGTAGGAAAATGGATGCACCCTGAGACCATAATGCTAAGTGAGAGGAATCAGACCCAGATGGGTAACTATCACATGGTTTCTCTCATACGAGAAACTCAAAACATAAATAATATAAAGAGCAAGGAAAGGAGAGATGATCGGAAACAGAGAGGTAGAGTTTGAAGAGACAGAATTGGGACCTGGGAAAGAGATGAAATGGAAGGGTGGGTGGCAAAGCAGAGTGGCGATGGCCAGGATGGGACTTGTATACGTGCCACCTCCTCACTGCAAGTGTCACTGTCACATAGGGCATGCACAGAATAGGATTCTTTCTCCATAATTTGAAAACTTATGTCCACACAAAAACTGCACATGTATGTTTATCGTGCCTTTAGTTGCAATTACCAAATATTTAAATGAAGGCACATAGGAGAACATGGACAATCACCTTCACATTGCATATGCACTTTTATGCAAAAATCAGCACCTACGGTCGCCCCACCCTAGTCTTCCCCGTTGGTCTCAGCCTTGGTTTCTGCCACTCCTGCCAAGTCAACTGGGTCTCACACCCCACCTGGACTATGTGCCAAGACTGGAAATGTCCTGTCTGTGTACAGTTTTCCCAAATGAATGTAACTATTATTTACCATAAACACTTACAAAATTTTTTCCCTTAACTTGAAAACTTGTGCTCACAAAGAAACTTTTGTAGACATTTATAGCAACCTTATTCCCAATTGCCACAAACCAGAGCAAGCACAGATACCCTCCTGTAGGTGAACAGATGAATAACCGATAGCACATCAGACACTATTAAAGCAATGAGATGTCAGATTATATAAAGAGATGCTGGAGACTTGAATGCATTTTAGCAGGTGAAGAAGCAATATAAAAAGATACACACCGGGCTGGGGAGATAGCTTGGCAGTCCAAGCGCCTTCCCGGTAAGCATAAGCACCCAAGTCCAGTCCCCAACGGTGTAAGCCACACTGGGCCTGGAACACTGGGAGCACTGTGCCAGCCACCAAAACAGGGCATGGTGGCACACACCTGTAATCCCAGCACTGGATAGGCTGAGACAGGAGGATCACTACAAATCCAAGCTGAGCATGGAAATACTGTACCAAACAAATGCATACATACATACATACATACATACATACATACATACATACATACATTTTTTTAAAGGCACACATTTTATGCTTCCAATCAGATATTTTCTAGATTTTTGTGTGACATTCTAGAAAAGGAAAATCTGTGCACATAATAAAAATATGTGTAGATTTTTAGGGGTAGTGAAGAACTGTGGGTAAGCAGAGCACAGAAGAGCTTTAGGGCAGCTAGACTTCTGTTGACACTGCAGTGATGGACACATCTAAGTATGCACGCATCTGAGGCCAGAGAGTACAAAGCGCCAGGAGCTGCACCCTAGCACAGACTACGGGGTTGGGTGACTGTGAGGTGCTCAGGTAGGCCCACAACTGTAATACACACTTCTCTGATGTGGATACCAATAAGGACAGAGGGGTTGTATGTGGAGAGACACAGACTGTACAAAAAGCGTCTGAATCTTCTACTCCATTTTGCTGTAACATCTTTGTACAAAGATGTTTTTGCTGTACTATCCTCTAAAAAAAACTCAGAATACTAAAAAAAGAAACTCATGTCCATTTTCACAATGGACATGAAATAAAAAAGGATGAACTCTCTAGTTGTGTGAAAAGTGTCAGATCAGTCAGTAGTATTTCTCAGGGGTTCTGAAAGGCAGTGCTGCAAAGAAACTCCTTCTTCCTCCTCGGAGAGAATTCGGGTAGATGTGCATGTTTGTTATATTCTCCAATGTTGTAATAAAGCAAAGGACAGCCCCATTATAAGCACTATAAATTGAAGCTCAAAGAGCCCCTTGTAGCCCATAAAAGGCCATCTGAAGTAACACAAGGACCACGATTTCTTATTTTGCCATTCACCAGATTATTTTCCTTCCCATATGGCTGACTTGGTTGCTGTCCAAGTGCAGCAGGATCTTTTACCTAAAAAAACAGCATTTTCCAATTAACCAAATTTATAATAGAGAACTGAGATTCTTTGAGGACTCAAGGACTGATCTCTCCTGGAGGCAAGCTACTGGATTTGATGGAGCAGAGGCCGAATGGGTAATGACAAATTCCAGGTTTTCATGTCTTGGTTCCTCGAATGCCTGAGAGCATCTGGAATGAGATTCTCTTCTGAGGCACTACAGTGATGACAGGGAGCGCTGGGGTGTTCGGACTCACAGGAGCTCAAGGAATGACACACATAGGGAGCTCCATGGAGGACGACGGCAGAGAAAAGAAAAGGAATGCGAGCTCTGCCCAAAGCTAGCTTCAGTCTCTATGCAACTCGCCATCTAAGAAATACAGCCTCTACTCACACAACATGGTTCACAGAAAAGCAATGGGTGTAAAGCACCTGGAAAGGCAGAATCATGAACAAGTTCAACTAAAATGCAAGGTGGAATTAAGGAGAATAAAGAAAATAAGATCTAAAGAAAACTTTGTGTATTTCCAAGCTGACAGATATGCATGGACACAAGCTCTCCTACATTTCTGGGGAGCAACTTTGCAAAGACTATTTCATATACATCTGTCTATTTTACTGCAATGTTTTTAAGGGGGCACTGTGAGAGAAGTTTCGAGAATAAAATAGCAAGTGCTTAACACACACTGGCCAGTAATACTAGTTTTTCTATAACATGAGCTGAATCTGTAATCCTGTCTAAAGAAACAGCACCCCCTCAGCACATTTTCCATTGACATATCTAACTGAAGGTTAAAATGTACTAAGAATGATAAGGCAATATTAACATAACTATGAAATCTTCTAACTAGATTATAAGTCAATTCCAGGTTCTAGTTCTTACACTTAGAGGTTCCGAGACAAAAACCTCATGTGGTCGTAGGCTCTGTTGGAAATGGCTGTCTTGAGTGTGAAATTAATTGGTAGAGCAATGCTGGGTTTAAAGGGCTGGGATTAAGCAGTGAGGGTTACACCTGCCCTGGGGTGGGTACCCTGCATAAAATAAAAAGGATAGAAAATCTCTGTCATTTTTTAAAACATTTTTCCAATTTTTAATCTCTTATAACTTTCTTTTTACCAATTTTTGAAGTTTATATCTAGTAACCTAAACAACTAATTTAAACATAACATTATGCAATGCAACAACAATTTTCGAATTATTATTACTTTGTCTAATGAAGTTTTATATTGTTTCTAATGGTTTTTTTTTTTTCCATTTTGTATTCTCTAAGTAAGTAAACAGGGTCCAGCAAGATAGTGCAGTGGATTAAGTGCCTGCTTAGGCAAGCACAGGGACCAGGGTTAGATCCCTGACATGGCATGTCACACTGGCCATCACCCCAGGGCAAGCCGTGCTGGCAACAGAGTCCGGGCATGAATATCTGGGCATGGTGGTGCATACCTGTAATCCCAGTGCTGGGGAGGCTGAAAACAAGAGGATCACTATGAGTCTGAGCTGCACAGTGAGGCCCAATACAAAATATGAGAGAGAGAGAGAGAGAGAGAGACAGAGAGAGACAGAGAGAGACAGAGAGACAGAGAGAGAGACAGAGAGAGACAGAGAGAGGAAAGAGTGGCTCATTGCTTTTGTCGTCTTCACCATTCAGTGTCATTAACTGTACCCTCTCTGCCATGTGCCACCCTGACTTGGAGCCATTCTATTATGAATAGAAACTTCTACAAGCCATGACCTAAATAAAACCTTTCTCCTTTTAACTTTGGGTATCAGGTGTTTTGACTCAGCAACAAGAAAAGTAAGAAAGACAACAGTTTTGGATACAACTTTGGACCCTCACAGCACATGCCTTTCTTGTAATATTTTATCTACAGAAGTGTACCAACCTCAAAGGCATTTTGTAAATTTCTTTGAGAATTAGTTGTTAGTTTAAGATCTGAGTGGTAGCATAAATGAGAATAACTAGAATTGGTCAGATCTCAGCTCACCTCTACTTTGACAGCATCAATGTAAATCAACCAGCACTAGGCAACCAATACTTTTTGTCCACAATAAGATGATAATTCTCATTATGTAAAATCTAATGAGTTAAGCATGTCCTTAACAGGCTATGTTTCAAAATTTGCAATACCCAGATTAGTCATCGAATAAAGCCAGGGGATCAGCACTTCACAACCTCTCGGGAGACATTATTCAAGAGATGATAAGTTCTCTGATGTTGCAGTAAAATCTCAAGGTTATGAATCATGATTATGGACAGGATATGGAGTAGTCACAACCTTTGAAAATATAAGTTCAACACCACTGCACATTGTTTGGTTGTTCCCATAAAAATCTCAGATTCCATTAGTTAATTAGGAGCATTCTTCTTATTTCCAATATCCACCTAATAATCTGTGATTTGTCTTAATTAGTTACTGTTAAATGAGTAAACAATAGGTACTGCTCACAAAGAGATACATGATATATTACTGTGAATCTACAGTGCATTAGGTAATTATGAAACTATTTCATAACTGTAAATTGCTACAGATAGTAAGTATTCTTATTATTCTTTTATAGCTTTCTATGACTATTCAAGAATAACTGTCCAAAGAATTCTAGTATACAACTCCTTCCTGCTTACAAATTCTTTCACCTTCTCTTCCCTAGTAGCTGTTCACAAATACCGATGTAACATTCTAGCTGTTTAAGTATTTTCAGATACACAATGAGCTATTGGGAAAATGGATAAAATTCTTCTTTTTTTTTTTTTAGATGGACCAAATTCTAAACACAAGCTTCATTATGTTTGCTGTGCTCCTAATACACACAGCGCGACGGTAACTGTAGGCAGCATTTTTAGTGTACTGCCTTTAGGCTGCAACCTGTCACCTGAGATCGAGTGTGAAATTTTCCACTTGTAGCATTCTGTCAATGCTCAAAAATTCTCAGCCGTTGCAGCCTTGTGGCTTTCACATTTTCCCATGAGGGGTGCTCAGTCTGTACCACAAGTCCTCTAAGGCGAAGACCAACAGTTTCTTGTTATTCCCACATGCGTTTATCAATTCCTCCTCTTGTTAGATACAGAGAGATTCTGAACCAGACAAAAAGTGAAGGCAGGAAGTTGCTTCCTTTAAGAGTTTGCAGCCAAGCACAGCTGTGTACATGGCGAGATGTAGGAGAAAGGCCACCGCCTGCACACTGGGTGTGCACCAAGAAGTGAAGGGCACTGCCAGCACCGCCAGCAGCCCCCGAATTCCAGTCTCCATGCTTACCCTAGGCTTGGTTCCTTCCATCCCTTGGGCCTCACTCATCGTCTGGACTCCATGCCCAGCAAGCTAAGCAGGAGGACTCATTTGCCCACGGAACACTGATTTCCTAAGAATACATCTCAATGTATGTCAGATTTCATCCTCCATGTCAGGAGCAGAAGGAAGAATAAGGCATGGTCTCCTCTTCAAGCCTTGGAGTGGAACAGATGTGCCCATGATGGAAGCCAGCCAAGGCGGCCAGCGCAGCAGCAGCCAGCCCGAGGAGGGACAGCATGCACATGAGGAGCAGAGCGGACCTCATGTGTGCCCGGCCCAGGGCCCAATCCCAGCACCATGCGACAAATGAAAAGAATAGAAATGAGTAAGAATGGCTGGGCAGACAGCTCAGCTGCACAAGCCCTGGCTGGCACACGTAAGCTCAAGTCCCGAGCTCAAGTCCCAGTACCAAAAAATAAATAAATAAAAATAAAAGCAAATAGGAAAAAAAAAATGATAGAAAAGAAGAGATTGTACCAAACAAGGAGCAACTTAGGAGCATTACTTCCTGACATCCGGGAACTTGTTCATTTCTCAGAGAAGTATTGAGACCCAAAGAAATCAATTGCAAAGGGGCTGAGTTATTTTCTGAGTTGACACTAGTTTGTCTGTAGTATCATACAGGACTCACAGCTTCACTGTCTCATTTCTTTGTAAATAAAACAAGAATGTATGAGGACTTCTACAGGTCCATCCCAGCTCAGAGTCATTATGTAATCACGAATGAACAGTCAAAATAACCCTCATTTCTCCATTTCTTCCCTGGAGATTTTTGCAAGCTGGAACTTCTCCGTGCCCCAGTTTCCTCACTTCTAAAGTGGGCACAGCAACACTAAAATATCTCACAGGATAGTCAGCAAGATTTAGTGGGTCACAAAACAAGAATTCCTAAAAGCGTGTCTAGACATTCCAAGTACTACTTAAATATTGCTTATTATTATTTCTTTTTTATTTCTGATTTTGAGAGATATTGATTTTTTCCTTAAGTTGTTGAGATTCTTGATTACAAATGTAGAGTGTGCTCAAATAATCTTCCCAGTGCTCCCTAGTGTTCATCAATTAATAAATTAATGAGGAGACGCCTTACAAAAAGAATGGCTTTGGGGAAACTACACTGTAACATAGATGACATCGCTACTTCACTTAATCATATGTTCAATAATGCTCTTGTGATTAAGAAAAATGCATATGTATTTTCAAAGCTGTGTAGCATGGAAAAGACCCTGTCCACATGGTTCAGGCCCTGGCAGGCACTGGCTGTCTGAGTATAGTCTCAGGGCTAAGTACACTGGTACAACAAGACTACTCTACGCTCGCGACTCTGCACCGCCAAGCCTTCGAGTAGAACGGCACTGCTGGTGTGAACAGTGCTTTGAGAAGCAAATCCCCGAGCTGCAGCTATCAGAAATGGCCTTCAAATAACTGAAATGATGGAGTTAGTTGTACCAAAGTCCTGTTAATTGACCACGCTCAAAACATTTCCTATGTGACACACTGTACAGCCACAACCACATTCATATAGTACATTAGAAATTACATGGAACTCTGGCATGCATACGTGCCTACGCCCAAGTGGGTCCATCCCAGTGGACGTGTTGCCTGTGATGCAATTTATACTCTAAATTTTCACAGTGACAGAGATGAATGGACAGTCTTGAATAATTGATCATATACCATGGGGGGAGGGCTATTCCCCAATTTTAATTTGGACAACTACAGGAGGACATTTATTTTAAAATGCCTCACTATTATTACAAAAGTAAAAGTTTGATGCTAGGCATGATATTCAAAACATGATGTTTGGATTTGACCCAGCAACGAGGTCTGGCATGTGAGTGACACTGCCCTGGCTAGGTTCACCAGAAACTCACTCAACCCAGCAACAAGGCCCAACATGTGAGAGGAAATTCATCCACCAGACAGGCCCAGTGTGGAAAATCGGAGGAACTCCCTGCAGAGAGGCTAGAGATAAGACCTACCCAGATGATCCAGAAGCAGAAAATCTTGCCAGAGTGACTCAGCAGGTTCACCTCCAAGGGCTACAGCAGGAAGAAATGGAGCACAGCAGCCAGACCCAGCCTCACCCACCTGGACATGTTTGAACTTGGTAGATCCAGATCTAGTGCTAAGGCAAAAACTCTACCAAAGCTCTACACCAAAGGTCAGAAGGCAGGGCTATACAAAATGGCAAAGAGAAGAAGCAAAATGCACTCTCAGGACCCAAGCCCACCCAGAACAAATGAAGGAGACAATAGCATAGAAGTTAAGTCTTAGGCATTTAATGCTCAGAAAGACAGTGATGATAAGTCCAAGCACCTATGTTATAGAATAATAGTATCACTAAGCTTCTCTTCTGGAGGGTTAAAAACTTAAGTTTACTGACCAAAAAATTAAAAACAAGAAAGGCTACAAGGATAGCCAATATTTTGCCCCTAGCCCTTTAAGGTCAGTGAGGACTCAGGATCTAAGAGAACCTGTACTATAATATCCTATAACTCAGTGTAGTCCCAGATTTTCTGTTTAAGGAGATTATGGAACCACAGAGGAAAGAGATAGATGATGTATAGTGTGCCTGAGGAGAGTCACCTAGAGAGAAAACATTCTCTCAGGCTTTCACAGAGAGCAAACTGGTCAAGGAATGGCCGTGATTCATCCAGATGACCTACAGTGACAAAAGTTCTACAAAATGCTATACATGGTTTCAAGGTTAATCCTGAAAGGATTTGACTAACCTTGTCAGATACAAATTTACATGTTTTGTTCTATAGGTCTTGCTTTAACATGGCCTTAACCACCAAACAGAAAAGTATAACCACAAGGCATAAAAAATAAAGCCAGCTGTGAAAGGTCTAGTCAGAATATTCTGACATTGCCGGTTCTGCTGACAACCCACTACTATTATGGAATATTGCTGTATGTATACAACTACTTTCTGTTAGTTCAATGAGAAGTAATATTTGTACCAATAGTACTTAGAAAAGTTATCATGTCTGCATCTTCACTCGAAACAACTACTATGAAGACAACAATGTGAATTTTATTAATTATTGTGGTTGTCCTATTAAAGTGTTGTGAAACTATCCCACTGTTATTTCTTATGAAAAGAAAAAATATAGCATAGAAGAAATTGGAAATCACATACCTGAAA
>PVKN010007134.1:0-27215 GCA_004027915.1 Capromys pilorides
CTGAGCCTCTTGCCTGCTAATGTCTCTATGTCTACCCACTTATTAGGTGCCTTGCTATCTCCTCCCTGTTTGTAGTTTCCCACCCACTGAGTCCAGAAGCAGTGGATTGAAAATACTCAGAATAAAAGAAAACTCTGTATTGAACATACATAGACTTTTTATTTCCTATCATTACCCTTGAGAAATATAGTGTAACAGCTATTTAAGTAATATTAACATTGTAGTAGTGATTCTATTTAATCAAACTAATAATTTGAAGTATATATTATACACAAATACTACACCATTTAGTATAAGGAAATTGTGCAGATATTGGTATCCTCGAGGTCCTAGAATGAATTTCAGGCAGATATCAGGTGGATGAACACTGGATCACAATTCAAAACGCATCTCTTACTGCACACCAGTGTAAAAAAAATGGAGAATTTATCATACAGTTATTTCCCAGCATGCTCTGGAATCTAAGCAGCCTCAACTGACTCTGGCTCCAAAACCCTCAACGGCTGGATTGGATCACCCAGACTTTTGTGATCTTGGTTGCTCTGTGCTTGCCCTGAAGGACCCACAGTATGCTTTTACAAAGGCTTTTCCGTACCTCAAGATCAGGTCAAAGGATAAAAAACTCAAATTCCTTCAACAGGATACATTTCTGTTTGTGTGAGACTTTTTTGTGGAAGACACTGATAAGTGCCTGGAGATGGTGAAATCCCTAAGCGGTGGTGGACTGGCCAACATTTCTAAAAGCAATGCATAGGGAGCCCAGTGTAGCCCTCAAATAGTTACAGATTGTCTCTGTGGCATTTGCTACAGTCACAAACAGAAAAGCCACTGGTGTAAAGAAATTTCTGCTTTTCTGACTGCAAACATTCTGGATTGGTGAATTGCTGTGTGTCTAGGAGCTCGCAGGACAGTTTCTTCTTGCTGTGTGGCTAAAGTTTCAGCAAATCCTCCCAAACTTGTTTCAGGCCCTCTGCCATATCAAGTGCTGGGGTTGGTATATGGAGGAGTTGGTATGATGTGTGGAGCTTGAATCACGGTAACCCAGGGGTAAGAGCATGCCTAAGAAGAGACAAGGGAGTCAGTTTTACAGTCCAAGAGGGCCTTCAAAGCAGATTGTTGGTGTTATCTGCAAAGGAGGGTGATGGGTAGAGTTACAGGGTAACAGGACAGAAGGAAGATGGGGTACACACAACTTCTGTTTACTGGTATAGGCCAAAGTTACTGATAGAACTTGCAAAATTAATACTTTCAAGCAAAATCATGTAACTACATTACAAAAAGTAGTATTATAGTTCATGAAGTTTTCTTGGTGTTAAAATCTTAGGCAAATGTCTATGATTTTTTTTTGTTTTGAAACTTTAGTTTTGGATTGGACTAAGGCTTTGGTCTGATCAATTTGAGAAGACTGATCCAGGAGATGCCTGAATTCAGTCCCGTGAGGATGTTAAGTGGAGGCTATTCTAGCAAAATCATTTCATGTCACTGTCTTCATCAGCTGAGAAAAGGTAAAAGCAGGATCCAGTCTTGTTGACTGAGTTGGACAGTTCCAGGGTAGTACTGTTAGAGAGGATGGGAACATACTCTTGAATGCCATCTTCACAAAGTATGTGACACTGACCCCAAAATAACTGGAGTGGGAGGAGCCATTTCAGGACAAATATTGCCCCACCGCTGTGGAAGACGAATTATGGGGCAGAGAGGGGAGGAGACTGGGGACATTTTTCAGCATGGATTTTATTTCAACTCATGTGGTGTTTCCCATCCAGGGGAGTTCTGCTACCCGGACTGAGGAAGCTTTGGGAGACATATGGGGTGTTTGCTTTTCATTGCATGATTTAGGGGAGACTATGATGTCTAGTGATGGAGTCTAGTGATGCTAAACACTCTGCCCTGTGTGCCAGCAGCCTGGCAGTTGAGGCAGCTACACGGGGTTCAGTTTCTCAGGGCTGGGACTGTCAGGTTCTGGGTTGCCTGGAGCTTGGAATGGGTTGAGGTAACTCACAAGGGAAAAGACTAGAAAGCCTGCCTTGCCTTAGCTCTGGCTTTCATTCTTCCAATCAGAATCTTAGTAACAAAGCTAATATTCTGTTTTCCATTCTCCTAGCTTCTTCTGTGATGGAATGGGTTTCTAACTCTGAGATGAAGAAAGAAGTGTGACTATCAATTTCCAATAAAAACATTTAAAAAGTATTGCACTACTGTATATTCAGTTTTGTATCTTGCTTTTTCACATAGATCATAGTTTTTCACGATAATAAATATTTTATTTGTTGGGGGAGGTGTAGCTTAGTGATTTAAGTGCCTGCCTGGAAAGTGAAAGGACCCAGGTTCGATCCCCAGTACTACATGCTTTGTGGGCCTTGGAGTGTGTCATGATGGTGTATGCCTGGAATCCCAGTGCTGGGGAGGCTGAGACAGGAGGATCACTACAAGTCCAAGCTGTGTAGAGAGTCTCTATATCAAATAGATAAATACTTTAAAAAATATTTTGTTTATAGTATGATGTTCAGTGGGAAAATCTTAATGCAACACACACACACACACACACACACACACACACGCTCACTTATGTATCTATATGTCACATATTCTCTACTTAAGCTAAGTGTCCTCTTCCCTTTCCCCTCACCTTCTTCTCTGTATTTTTGCAACAGGATGAGACAGGGTCCTGCTGTATAGTCCAGACTTGTTTAAAACTCACCAAGTAGGCTACTCTGGCCTTAAACTTATAATCCTCCTGCCTTAGCCTCTCATTTGGGGGGGGAGGGGTATTAGGAATCAAACTCAGAACCTCATGCTTATGAGGCAAGTACTGTACCACTGAGCTAAATCTCTAGCCCCCTTAGCCTCTTGAGTGCTACAATTACAAGTGTTAGCAACCATGTCCAGCTTGCCGGCTGTTTGTATGTAATACATAGTGCTGCAGTGAATGCATTTTATGCTGTATCTTAGCATAAATTTCCTATTCTTTATGATTACTTCTTAGAACAGAAATAAAAGTATACACATACTAATTAAAATATATAAAAACTCTTTTACTGCTGTATACTTGGCACACAGTAGATGCACGTGTTTAGAGAATACTTGCTGATAAGTTTTGGCATACCGTATAGCACATCCACGGAGTCATTATCACTACCGAGGTAGTCAGCATCTGTCACTTCTGTGTCTCTGTCATTCCTCACTCCTGGAGGCCATCCCCACACTGTTCCCAGCGACCACTGACCTGCTTTCTATTGTAATGTCTTATTTTATATTTTCTGGTGCTTTGTATAAATGGGATTATATAGTATATCCTCTTGTTGTCTGATTTCTTTCATTCAACTGACATATTGTGAGACTCATTTATGGTGCTGAGTGTGTACCTAGAACACAAGTTACTCATCTATCCACTGGATTATTTGGGTTGTTCCTGACTAGAGTTATTTGAAATAAAACTGGTATGAACACTGATGTTAAAAACCTTGTGTAGCCTTCAGCTTTCGTCCATTTCTCTTGCACAGATACTTATTATTACAGTGGCTGGGTCAAATGGGTGGGAGGTCCATGTTTAACATTTTAAGAAATTTCCAAGCTGATAACATGGCTGAACTGCCTTTCAACTTTGGATATTTAGTTGAAAACAATGTAAATAAATTTGAATTAATTGAAAACTCCCTTTGATTAGGAGCATCAGAGCAGAGAATACGACAGCTAGAGCTGGGTCCACCCACAGGCTTCTTGACTCTGCTGAAGAACAGTGCCATCCGCCAAGCTGCGCTGACTTCCCGGGGCCTTCCAGTCCCCTCATCACGCTGCAGCTTCCCTATGTTGCCAAGGGCAACAGATACCCTCCAAGTAGGCCTTGCTTTGCAGACATTTTGTAACTTCGTGCTTCAAACAACTTTTGAAATTAGGGACTATTTCAGGACATGATAAAGGGAATCAAAAGATGACTAAGAATATAATCTCCAGGATATCATATCAGACCGCCTATGGCGTCAACATCAAACTCAACAGCTGTTGAAATTAAAATGTACTGTTGTTGTTAACCCTCAGAGCATCCATTTGGTCTCTGCACAGACCAATGGCACCCAAAGATTAAAACCACTGATCAGGTCATTAAAAATGAAGAAAACAGGGTCAGCGAAATAGGTCAGCAATCTAAAGCGCCGGCTTGGGCAAGATTAAGCAAAGCGCAGGGACCACGGTTTAATCCTTAGCATCACATGCTGCACTAGCCCCACTTCTAGGGTGGGTTGAGCTAATCACACACACACACACACACACACACACACACACACACACACACACACACACACACACAAAGCTGGGCATGTAATCGCAGTACTTGGGAGGCTGAGGCATGAGGATCATTGCAAGTTCGAGACTAGCCTGGGCTATAAAAGTGAGCTCAAGGCTAGCCTGAACTGCATAGTAGACCCTGTCTCAAAAAGACGAAAGAAGGAGGAGGAGGAGGAAGAGAAGGAGGAGGAGGAGGAAGAGGAGGAGGAGGAGGAGGAAGAGGAGGAGGAGGAGGAGGAAGAGGAGGAGGAGGAGGAGGAAGAGGAGGAGGAGGAAAGGGTGCTGCCAATTACCCAGGCCCGCGTCTTACCTTTCTGGCTTGCACCCCTTATTTTCATATTCATAAGCATTGTCTCTAATCAGTCTTCTTAAGTAAAGCTAACAAGTGTATGTGTGCACTCTCTTGAAATTGTTTTGCTAAGCTCAAGAAGCTGTCGTGAGCTTGCGAAGGCTGCCGCTTTAACCAGATTTCATCTCTGTGTGTCACTGCTCATGTCAAAGTAAAAATGTGCTCAGACATAAGAGTTGTCCTGCTTTCATCAAGAGTGCCAGCCTGCCTGAGCCTTGTTCCGCTTGGTTAGGCTTGTTATTTAAATTGTTAAAATTGAGACATCGGCAGTAAATTTCAGGGAAGATATAACAATTATTAGATACAAGCTGGGTTCTTGTACTTGAGAGTATACCATGTCCTCTCCATCCACCAGCAGAATTAGCCACAAATAATTTACAACAGTTTCTTTAAGAAGTGTGCTCCGTAGTACTCAGATGGTGTTAAATCACAGCCTGTCCCCCACTGGGTCATATTTCCAACTTGAAGATGGATTTGGTTCCAAGCAGCAGAAAGGTGACACACTCCAGGGGACACTTTTCAAGGCCTATAACTCTTAAAGAGCTGAGTGAGGGTTCCTGAAACTGCCTCCTAGCTGTGAGTCATGTGTTTAGGTGACTTTGTACACCAGGCCTACACTCTAGAAAACCTCCCCTGGTGGGTGAGGAGAGGGAAAGACCAGGAGACTCTCAGAGTGACCTTGTGATATTCAGTGATCTCATTAGGAAACTATAAGAACATTTAGTGTGACTGTACCCGGGACCACAATCTAACTGCTAACTACCAAGGCAGAGGCTCAAGGGGGAAACATAAAGAGGCTGAGAGCCTCTGGATGGATCCTGAGAGGCCATGTCAACTAGCTGCTTGTCTTGTCTTATAGTGAAGGAGCCCCCGTGAGTGGCCACATCTCTACCTGTTGGTTCATTCTGTCAACTCTGAAGGGCTGGAAGTTGTTGTTTAGTACAAGTAACTCTCAAGAGAAAGCTCTCTTAATCTGTACCATGGAGTTGATTGTTTGAACCTAAAGGCAATATTTACATTTATTTTTATTTTTGTTTTTTTCTGTATGTAGGGCAGGGTCTATAGGGTCTCACTGCATAGATTGGACTTACAGTGATCCTCCTGTTTTCAGTCTCCCAAGCACTGGGATTGCAGGCCTGTGCCACCACGCCCAGTCTCATCCCTGTCTCAGCACACCCCGGAGGCAGGGCTGGCACAGCACACTGGGAATTGAACCCCGGTCACTGTGCTCTTCCTAAGCAGGCATTTTAGTCCACTGAACTATCTGGCCAGGTCAATATTTGCATTTAGTTATGCTACATTGCATCCTACTAATTTTGGGCCATTGTAGTTAAGGACCCCAAGTTTGACATTGAGTGTATCAAATTTGTACTCTTTATACATGCCCTTAGACATTAATCCCTGTCTAAGTCCTTCCCCTTTCTTCTAACACTCTTATCCAATCATTCTTTCTGGAGCAGTCCTGGATGTCTATTTTCCTGTGTGTCTTTAGCTGTGTTGCCGTAGCTGCCTGGATGTTATAAATCAATTCGAAACGTATTTCATGGTCATTTCTTTATCTTTGTCCAAATCATAGAGAAATTCAGAAATTTCAGACCTTGGAGAAAGCTTATACACATTATCAATCTAATGCTCTCGTTTTCAAAATCAGTAAACTCAGAAGGAAGACAGATCAAATTGCTTTCCTGAAGACTTGCCTGTAGATAAGGGCATTAAGCCATGGATGCTCTTGAAAATATGTTGTCTTGTTATTTGAAAACGAGCCCACCTTTCTTCATTTTAGCTACAAGGCTGTTGTGGAAGGGTTTGGGCCTATTTAGAGTCAGAACCCTTGCTCCCTACATATTACTTCCAGACTCCATTCCGGCGCTGCCTGCTGGCTCATGGTTCTTTGCTTCACCCATTTCAATTATGGTCATGTGTGGTGGGTGACACCTGACTGTGCCTGCCTCCTATCTGTCTGTGGTTCACTCCATGGACTCAGAGGCATGAGGCTGCTTGGAAGCTACTTGGCACCTCTATGGCAGCAGCTTGGAAATGCAGGAGTGTGCTGGCTGAGTCCCTGCAGGTAATCAGATCCAATGGAATGCATAGTATATACTGCAATTTGAATAGATCCCCTGAAGATCGTGTTTTGGAAGCTTAATATCCATTGCATCATGTTGGGAGGTGGGCCAGAGTGAGAGGTGATTAGCAACAGGTTAATGTCACTGTGCTGGGAGTTGGGTTGTTAGTATGAGAATAGGTTTGTTATAGTAGCAAGTGTGGCCCTTCCCTGCCCTCACCCTTTATTGCTATGCCACCTCCTGTTGTGTTATGCCATGAAATCATGAAGCCCTGGCCAGGTACTGGTACCATGTTTGTGGATTTTTCAGCTTCCAGAACCATAAGTTAAATCAATCTTTGCCCTTCTGTTACAGCAGGAAAAATGGACTAAGTTATACTAAGCTTCAATTTAAATACATATATGGTGTGTATTTCAGTTAAAAATAAGTATGACAGTGAAACACATACATTGCCATTAAGATCCCTCAAAATACTCTCCCTCACTTTGAACACTCTTATCCCACTATTCTTTCTGAAGTAGTCTTGGAAGTCTGTTGGTGTGAGTGTCCTTGGTCGTACTGTCATGGTCGCCTTGCTATTCTGAATCAGCCCGAAGCACTGACCTTTCATGGTCATTTTGATTCGGGTGCAAAGCCAGAAGATGTGCAATGCCACATCTGGTGACGACAGCAGCACTTCTGCTGGGCAGCACCTAGTGGTATTCACAGTATTTTTGATCACACCTCATAAAGATGCTCAGGAATGAGGACTTCCAGAACTGCTTCAGAAAGTGTCAAGAAGGATAGGATAAGTGTGTTTGAAGTGGGGGGGATTTTGAAAGGAATTAACGACAATATATCTTTCATTATAATAAATGGTTTAGATAGTCACCATATTTTCTGATCATCTGGTATATCAAGCAATATATATGCATGCCAGATCCAGCACCACACATACATAGACACTTTACTCTAAGGACCTCAGTTAGTTCACTTTAAGGACGTGGCACATTTGACTATAGAGGCTGACATGTCTAAAATCTGTGGTATAGGTCAGCTTGACTCAAGAGCCAATGGGATATTCCAGTCAAACGCAGGCAGGCCATCATTCATTTAAATGTAAATCTCATTCAAAAACATTCTCTAAATTGACACATAAATAAACCGTGACAGAGGGCTGGTACTCTACAACACAAAACTTTGACTACTGAGGTATGGGAGTCAGCCTTTCGCTGTCCCTACCCCCACCAGTGGCGACTGTCCTAACTGCCCACCTGCGATGCAGCCCCTTAGAGGGTCTCTCTGACGTGCATCCTACCTACACAGCTGGGCGTGTGGCTGTGCTTGGACCTGTGGAGACTCAGCTCCATGGCTCTGGCCCTTATTCTTCCTGCTCTCCTGCCTCATTTTTCCTTTCTCTGGTGAAAGACATTGATTTAAGGCATACAGCTTGGCCATTTTATACTTTTAACCCTATTCTTCAATCTCTAAAAAAAAATGAGGGTAAACTCTATTGAAATAGAGAATTACACAGAAAATCTTTATGAACAATATTTTCTGAACTATAAAAAATTATTATTACATCTCACATCTCCAGAAATATCCCACCCACCCACCCACCCCTCTTTATTAGCCTTTCAATACTTGGTGTTGACCCTTATCCAGGAAAAAGTCTCCCTGACTTGTAGTTGATTGAGCTGATTTGACTTGAATAAGGTCAGCTACAAATGGCCCTCTTCCCCCTCGACATTCTGATTGTGTGACGCCGTGTGTCATAATGCTGCAATGATGTGTATTGGCAATCTTATACTGGTGATTAATTGCTGCAAAAGTAATTTCTTTATAATTGCTCTCGAATGCTTTTGGTGGCCTGACATCATAGGGAACTCAAATATGCCAGCTTCGGACAGCTCTGGGAAGCTGATTTAGTGTCCCAGGCAAAAAAAACCCCAAGTCTTAGGAAAATTACAGCAGTAGTTAACATTGCTTAGATGCAAACTCTGTGCCAGGCACAGTGCAAAGCAGTTGACAAGCACCATCAAGGCTCTGCAATTTTCACCATAGGCCATGAGACAGGTGTGAGGATCTGGTTCTCGTACTGGCCCAGGTGGAAACCACTGGAGAGGCCAGTTCTGTTACTGAAGGTGACACACTCAGGCACTGGGAGGCAGACGGCCTGGCTCCAAAGCCCAGAAGAGGTTCAACAACTTCTTGTTGGTTTTTTAACCCTTCCAAAAACTTGTGGGATTCAAGATGCCTGTGCTTTATGTTCATGGTGCCTGGTCTGCTTCCTCTGCACATAGATATGTGGCTGGACCTTTTTTCACTTAGGTGTCAGATTGCATGTAGTGTCTTAGGAAGACATTATACCATGGAAAGTAGACTTCCTGGCTAGCTGGGTATTATGGTTTGCATGTACATGTCTCCCCAAAGCCTTATGTAGTCATAGAGTGAACTTCTAGAGTTTGTGACTATTTCATGATCTAATGCTGAGATTACGGTTGTGAATGCTACACCCGCCCTGGGATGGGTGATCTGCATACAATATAAGGAAGAGAGAGAGAGGCTTGTGAGCTGCAGCATCTGCTGCTTTTCCCTTTTCTCTTTGCTGTTTTCCACCACCATCAACTGCTGCCCTCTGCTTTGTACCTCTCTCCGTTGGAGCCAGTTGAGTATGGACTGAAACCTCCACAAACTGTGAGTTAAGTAAACATTTCCTCCCTTAATTTTGGATGTCAGGTGTATGTGAGAGAAAAGTAACTGAGACACTGGGCAAGTTCCACTTAAAAGATTGACTCTCTTTCCTGTAGCGCATTCATCACAATCTGTACTTACCTTGTTCACAATAGCATTTTGTATCTTTATTGTCTCTCACTGGAATGTAAATTCCAAGAAGACAGCAGCTTTGTCTGATTTATGCGTCACTCTCTCTTTTGCTTCTAGGATGGTGATCAGCCCTTCAGAGATGCTCCACCTTTGTTGTGGAGTGACCAATGGATAGAGGCATAGGAGCAGGACTGTAGATTGGGAGCTGTGTGGGCTGGTTGGCCTCTCCAGGAACAATGGGGAAGAGGTGAAGAAAAGGGCAGGTGTGATGACATACTTCCAGCATATTCTGCTGTCCCTGTGCCTGCCAACTGCCTCATCCTCCAGTTTCTCCTATAAGCTCCCTCCTGACTCATCCCTGCCTTAAAAGCATCTTTTTACCTCACCACAGAGATGCTTACTTTCCCTGTGCCAAAGGAGATGTTGAAGCTGGCTTTGGTTGTCTCAAGACTGATGGGTACTGGCGTTTGCCTTGTAGAATCACCAAGGACACCAGACAGTCCAGGAAATCCAAGGAGACAGCTAACCAAAGGGACTCAGTATCTTGCAGGGTGGACTTGACAGGGATGCTCAGTGACCACACACCTCCCTAAAGGCTGTCACGACTCGTTACCAGCCAGTATCCTTGGTAAGCAGTGACGAGGACCTAGTGCTTCAGGGTGAGTACACTGGCTTTTGGGGGACCAGTAGGTCCTAAGTATAAAACCAAACGCCTTTTACCCCAAGGTCAGGAGGGAGGGAGAAGGGCCACTTGGATTTATTTGCAAAGTCTACTTTTTCCTATCTGCAACCATACACAGCAGGGCTCTGGTGCCAGAAGGAGCTGCGGAAACAAGCACATGGCATTTGCATTCTCCAGGTTTCCAGGCACATCCTCACAGCCTTTCAAAGCACCTGACATCCTTTCAAGTTAGCTGCTACAAAGGCAAATGCAAACAGAGCGTGTTTCAGGGCGTCCTGTCAGTCAGCTCTCAATCTGTATGTTCTTCCAGACACTTCTTCTCCTGCCTGATTTATTTCATATTAAAAGGCCTGTCAGTCTGTATCACAAGAACGGGTTGAGAAAGAGTGAGTGATGTTTGTCGAGTGGCTCTTTTGTTATTTGTTATTGTTAAAATAATGGTCTCCTCACGGGCCGTACTCCTCACTGACCCTATGCTGCCCTCCCGGTCTTGGCTCCCCTAGTCCTCAGGTGTCTCCCCATCACTCTCTGGATTCCATGTGCTAGAAGCATTTTCATTAGAAATGTATTCTGGGAGGTTGTGGCAGACCCTTTTTTTTTATTATCCATCAAATATATCTCTTTTTACCATCTGATGGCTTGGCAATAGGACTATTCTTCTTTCAAATAAAATAAATGCGGCTGCAACATGGCAGAATATTCAGCCCTGAAGAGGCTCTGCCCTGGCTAATGCGAGCTGCATTCTGCAGGCTTCATTATGGAGGGACACTAATGACGCTCCCGATGGCTCCCTGTTGGGCTGCTGTACTGTGCCAGCTGCATTATTGTCTTGTGTTAGTGTATTGATTATTGCCTTCTCCTGTCATTTAAGCCAGGTTTCCTTACTTTTATCTCCTATTTTGGCCTACAGATATAATTGCTCCACCATTTTGTGCTATATTAATTTCTCACTACTACTGAAGGTGCCTGATTGTTGGTGAACCGGCCAATCAAGGCCATGTCACTTGCCATGAGAAAAGTGCTGATTTACTAAATATCCAGCAGGCAGGTTGTCTCCAGCACAGGCCTTAAGCTAGCAGGTCTAATTTGGCTTGAGTAGGAACTGTCTCTAGGAGCTCAGCCAACTCCTGGACCTCAGAGCTTAGCAGGTGTAGGAGTGGGCCAGGACTCTTTGTTTTAACTAATCATCTCTGTGGTGCTCAGGGAAATCTCAGAATGGAGGCAGGAGTGAGGTCAAGTTGCTGATGGTGAGAGAGTGGCAGGGAGCTGACGAGAGGCCATGGACTGTCCCTTGTCCTAGGCTCTACCTCTCTCCCTTCAGCCTCCTCCCTTGTCCCACCTTCTCTCCTTCCCACTATCTTTCATAATAGCTCTGCTATCATGGAGAATTTTCTTTCTTTCTTTTTTTTTTTTTTTGTGATACCAGGGATTGAACTGGGGACCTTGAGCTTGTCAGGTAGGTACTTATGCCAATGAGCTATCTCCCCAGCCCTTATGGAGAATTTCAGAGAAGACCAGAATCACTTCAGAAAAAGGTCCACACCAGAAATGATTGTAATTCTGCATTCTTCTCCCAAACATTTAGCCACACTATTTAGCCATTCTACTATTTTAGGATAAAGGGAAGAAGAAAAAAATTATTCTAGAATAAAAAAACGTATGAACCAATTTACTCATTAGTAAAGCCTTCCAGGGGCCTGAAGAAAATGATGTCGGTGAGAAAGCTACAGACTTGCCTCTGTGAGGCTGGGCCCCTGGGACAAACCATTGAGTGTCCACGGTTGCATGAGAAAATGTTGCTGTAGAGGAAGAGCTCTAGGTACCAGCACTCGAAGCCCCAGTCTGCACGGCTCTCAGACAACACCCTGAAATGTGACCATTGAAGAGGATGGGGCAAATCACTAAGGACTCAGTGGGGCCCGGGGAAGAAAATCCATGGCATACCTATAGGTAGACAAATCCCTTTAGATGCAAAGAAAACAAATATTTAAAGCTCACTGGGATTCAAAGCTCTGATTGTTCTGCTAACTGTTGCTGTTGTCTGTGGCCTGGACTTTACTTAGTTCTATTATATTTGTGTGGTAGAAACACCCGACAATAGTGGGGCTTAGACACCACATGTCTTGTTCCAATTGTGTGTCTAGTGACATCATTTTAACAAGTTGAACTTGACCATGGTGGGAGTGTTTACACCTTAAAAATAAGCAAATGCTGGGAATCAACACTTGATTTATTGTTTTGGTGAGTAGCCGGTGCTAACAAAGTGATGAAGAAAATGTTACTGATGCAGATTAGGGTTAAAAAGGTGTCATGTCTGTAGTGTTATGTTGTGACTAGCACAAGGATCTGAGGAAATTTTCCTACAGTTTTTGAAAACTATTATCTGATTCAGTAAAGAAGTCATTCATACCATCAACCAATGAGAGTGGGTTTGACAGATATCTTCATTTCTTCATGTTTGTTCTATTCATTGATGTAAATGAAAATATTAAGCACTTTTCACATCAGAGGGAGTCTCATTCATCACTTGCAACCTAGGATGGGAATGGTTAGACGCATCTGTCAAAAACTGGCAAAATCCTTAGAGAGAGAGTCAGTTGGCTACTTCGAATTACAATGAAGAATTTTGCTAATTTTATTTTTCTTTGTAAGTACATGCTGAACATTTTGAAAATCAGTATTTATAATGAATCTAAGAGAATTTGTAGCTTATACATATGGATAACCTCTCTCTGTTCCCTACCCTGAGCTGATTATTGAACTTTCCCTAGAATGTCATGGTCCTGATGACATTTACAAATATAAACTTGGAAACTTTTCCCCGGAAGTCCCATACAGGGAATACATTTCTTCAGGATCTTATTTATTCCTAAATGATGGGCCTCTTGAGTAAAGAGCTCATGTCTGATTCAACCCTTTAGCCTGCTATTTTGCCTCTCACAGCCTGTTTTCAATGAGTGCTCAAAAATGCTGAACAAATAGCAAATCTCGATGTGAATATGTCAACTGATTGTTACATAAAATAACCACGGCAAGAGTAAAGCACAGAAAAATCAGAAAGTAGAGCGAAGACTGTAGGCTTCGTGAGTCCTTCTGATTTAGGACTAGTGGTTAAGAGGCCATTTCTGTTTTAATTGCAAGAAGCCCTCTAAGAGTTCGTGTTTCCAGTGACAGCTGCGCTTGGCCCTCTGTCTCTCTGCTATCTGCTTATGGTACAGCCAGCCTGCAGGTGGTGTGCAGCACCAGTGCACTGGGCACTGTGAAGACAGCAGCCAGGATGCGGGAGAGGAAGGATAAACGAGCGGAAAGGAGGTCTCGCCCATCGCGGCTCCAGTTCAGGGCCTGGTGCCGCCAACTATGCCGCTTCCTATATTAACAGTGTTGTTTTTAAACTTCACGACCAGCCTTGTGAAGCAGCCCCATCTTATGCTGAAGAAAACCGAGGCTTCTGGAAGGTCAAAAGCCTGAGAAACCTGTTCCAGAGCCCAGGCGTCCACTCTGGAGGGCATGATGGGCTCTGCCGGCAGGGCTGCTTCCTTGACTAAATGTGGTCTGATGTTAAGATAGGGCCTTGGTTCCTTTACTCATGACTCCCATGTTCTGCTCATGAATGTGGTTTGGGATGGCATTTTGTTGCCTAGAAGCCTGATATAAGAGGTTTATATTTGTGTTTGTGTTTTTGTTGTTTGAGCTGCCTGTATTATCAGTACACTGGGACCTCTGGTTGCTGCAGGATCCTGCTGCTCCCGGGATGGCTGGGTGGTCCCTGTGTGGGAATTCTCTAGATTTTCTCATGAAGTCACATTCTGAGGCCTCGGAGGATGAGGAGTCATAAGGAAGCCGGCATGCCGTGCCCATCCTTAAAGCTCCCAAGAGAGAATGAATCTGGAACACATCTCAAGTGGCTTCTTCTGTCAGCTACCAAAGGTCACTTTTAAGGACTTCTTATTTACATCTATCCTGAATTTTCCACTATATTTGAGCACATTTCCCAGATCTGGAGTATTCTGTTATCAGAAAACTCATACAGCCATTGCCCTGGGGGATTGTGGATCCTGGATTGTGCAATGTTGTATTCCAGAAGGCTCTGCAAGATTCTGGGCACCCAAGTATTCACTCAAGCCAAGTCAGAATGTGAAGACACCCAAGTGGCCCACCATCGAAATGGGTGGCCTCTTCTTGCCGCCTGGGTCTGATATCTGTGGCATTTCTTAATTTCTCACTAATTCCCAAGATATTTGCTGCAATAACATGTCTCACAACGAACTCATTTGGTATTAATGTGAATGTAATATGCCCTTCCATAGGAATTCCACTGTAATTTAGCAATCATTAATGTCCACTTATTGTAAAGTGGTACAGAAAACACTTCATCGTCTGTAAATTGCAAAGCAATTTTTCCCTCTGTGTGTTTGTGTGTTGTTTGCGCCATTTAATGAGGTTCATATGAACTTGGGAACCCTAACAAACAGAAACTTCCCGCAAAGTTCTGGGTCGTTCATCAAACAACTACTGCAAGTGACCTTACCATCCTGTGCTGGGTCCCATCAAAGGACTTTATGTCCAAGGACTTTGCAGCACTGTGCTCCATGGCTTCCTACCAGGGTCTCTTCTGCCATGAGCATTTTCTGAGTTCTACTGGGAACTTAGGAAGTTCAAATTCCTTCTGTTAGTCATCGCTTCTTTTCTATCTTGACAGCCAGAGGGGTAGCTACGTTTGCCTCCCTTGTTCATGGGCATTTTCCTCTGTGACACCCCTGAATGCTAAGTGAACCAGGGCTATTTGAACCTATCCTACTTAGACGCTAGAGTCGCAATAGTTTCAGCTAGATTTAAGATCAAAGGCAGAAGTAAAAGTCAGTGTGGCAATGCAAAGCATTAATCTACTCTGTCAGTTGCGTTCACTGTTGCTTTAAAAAAAACATTTCAATAGCTTGACTTAGTATTCATTTATGTGCAATAGGAAGAATTACTTTGCTTTCTGTCACATGTTTACCAATACACCATTCTGATTTTTTCTTTTTAAAATTTTTAACAAAGATCATCTCTGGACCCAAAATAATCCCAACCAAATAAAAGCAACACCCCACACCTCTCACTCTTCCTTATCCTTCTGATACCATTTTCTCTGTGATGTAACTGAGTGATTTTGCAGCAGAAAGCTCCAAAAATTAAACTTGAACTTTCCAAATAGCTTCCTAATAACCGTTGCCCAAATCAATGGGGCTCCATGAATATTTTGACACAGTTTAAATGGGTTTGTATCCTCACCACTGAGATCTGGTGATTTAGCCTGTCAGGCTGCAAATGTGGAAATATCACCTCTCACTGAGCAAAGTCCAATATCTCATTAGAAATGAAAATAGAAGAGAAGGGAAGCACAAATGCTGTCAGTGGCGGTGAGGAAAGAAATTAAACCTCCGGAGGCCTGTATATCTTATACAAAAGATTATGCACTGCCAGGCTGTATAAATCATGCCAGGGCTCTGGGGCTGCAATGGGCTAGAAAATAAAAAACCATAAAAGTGTCATATTGAAATACAGTCACTGAGAATTCTTTTATGATGAGTTTAAATTCGCCTGACATTCTCGCAAATTCAGGGGCCTGCTTGGGTTGTTTATACCCGGCCTTTCTCTGTCAGTCACGAAGTCCCAGTTTCCACAGCAAATTATTCTAAACAGGGCTTATTATCAAGGCATAAAAAAGTTAAAACACAGATGGCTGGAGAGTTCCTGTTTAATTTAAATGCCCTGTGGCCCACATCAATGTGAGTCTGTCTTGTCCTAGATTTACTATCAATAAATTGGCTGCACTTATTAGATGGCAGAGCCCTAAGATGTTGGTGGGGAGTATTTCAAATAGAATTAACATGAAGAGATGCAGAGCTGTATCCTATCATCTGTGAAATATGCAGAAGGACAGGCCATACATAAGCAGGTTGACCGCTTGCACTGAGGTCTGTATGGACTGAGGAGCCTCACCTCTGACAGGTGTTAATTATTGCTTCAGGCTTAATTAGCAGTGGCATTTTCTCCCCTAGTTAAAATTAAAAAAAAAAGATCAGCCTAATACAAGCAAGTGGGATTCAGATTTTCAGAGCAAGGAAAGGCAGCTTGGGCCCTAAGAACCAAACAGGGTCTATACAAGCATTTTATTTGCAATGACACACTGCCAGTTTGTGAAAATATGGGCCATCTTTCCCTTCGGTTGATTTATCTTTCAGCCTTGCTTGTACATCAGCCATTCAGTCAGTGACACTCATCGGGTTTCTTACTAGGCTGGAGGCATTGCAAGTGGTGACTAGAAAGGTTGAAAAGTGGCAGGAGAGTCCCTGTCCTTGAGGCCACCTGAGCCCAGGACTCTGAGGAGGGCATGGAGGTGAGGGGGATTCTGGGTACATGGCAAGTCATTACTAAGTATTCTTTTAATGTAAAAGGAAACTACAGGGTGGAACTGCAGCTGTGGGAGAGCTGGGGCTTCCAGAACTTTGACAGAATTGGCTAATGTCAGGCAGGCCAGAGTTCAAGCCCAGACTTGGTCTCTTAATGAGCATGTGTCTGGGAGTCTGTGGCAGACCATTTGCTTTCTTTGATTTTTGATTTCTCTGGTGGAACAGGAGATCTAGTGTACTTCTGTGGGTGCTTGTAAGGATCAAAGGAGAGGACACATGAAGACTCAGTGGGGTGCCTGGGACATTTAGTGTTTAGGGCAGAGCAGCAGTGTAGCACCTGTCACTCTGACTCTGGTGTCACAGGGAACTCTCCTAACCCACTGAAGAACTCGTCACATATCATATGCACGTAGCATGAGTGAAGGAGGCCGAACCTCAGGAACTCTGGGCAACATTGTTTATTCCCCGCATGGGAGGGTTGCAACCAAAATCCACTGGGGATTGCCTCTCTCCTGCAGGCACAGTACATCTCAATGTTTTGCAGAGCATAAACCTAGTGAGAGAAGGTGACTCCAGCCACATGGCCCACCTGCCACTGCCACTGAAAATCTCTGGGTTCCTCTCCTTCCCTTGGTCCTTTCTCCTTTGGAGAAATCCTAGGTGTGATGGTTTCATGGCAGGGAGCTCCAGTCAACCACATTGAAGACAATGGGGTTCTATCCTGCTCTAGTGCTGGAGGTGCATGTAAACTATCCTTTCCTTGTCCTCTCTCTGAGTCCTACAAAATGGCAGAGGTCTGCTCTATACCTGGGTCAGACTCATTTAAGGAGCAGATGTGAAAAGACAGAGGCTCCAGGCTCCACTGTGGTTCCTGAGAAGAGCAAAGTAAATGGGATCGAGCCATTTGTGATATTGGCAACATCACTCACGTGAGGTCTAGCTTGGGAGAAGAAAACACATGAAGGAGGAAGTCCGCGCCTGAGCTAATTTCCTCTCTCAGGTGGGCCTCTTTCTCCAGTCCTAAGGAGAGAAAAGGCTATGCTGGGAACCAAAGGCCCAAAACTTCACTTACAAGGTATGCCCCAGTTCATGCCTCACAGTGTCCTTGATTTGTGACTTACTTTGGTCAAATAACTTTGAAATTGAATGGCAGTACATTCATTTCAAGATTTATAGCCCAGGAGGCACCAAGACCACATTTGTTTCCTGCCTAGGATTATTTCAGTGGAAGATGAGGAAGACACAAAGACGGAGCAGAATAACAAGGTTTGTCACACACACACACACACACACACACACACACACACACACACACACCTGCCTTTTACCTTCTGCGGCCACTAGACTTACCAAATCATCACAGAAGTGACTGCCCAGAACCTAGACCAAGGGGAAACCTAAATAAACTCTTCAGCTTTACTTTGTTCTTAGTTGACTTGAAGAGAACTAATTTTGAAGGTTACATAGCCAAGTAATGTTACTAGTTTCTCACTAGCTTTGCTGTAAATAACATCTCCGATATGTGGGTTATGATAGTGATTGCCTAATTTATTTCTCAGGGACTCAGAGGTCACTTTTACTGAGAACACTGACCCTTCTCTCAAGCTTGCAGATGTCTAATGGGTGACTGGAATAAGATGAAAAGGTGTCTTTATGTTGTGTTGGAGTTTCTTGCTGATTTAACCTTTGGGTCATATTGTTTTTGGCTTTGCATGTGGACAGATTGATCACCTGTTGGAGGTGGTGTTTTCTTCTGCCTCTGTCCTTTTGTTCTGTGGGAGCTGCTGCAGCCCAAGCACCTAGAGTCCTTCAGTCTTATCACAAGGCCGGATATTTATGCAGGATGATTATAGCAGCTGCAAGAGAAACTCAAATTGCTCCCAGGACAAGTTGACCATGACTGTCTGTTAGCTCCAGTATTACATAAGAGTGATAATACCTTTTGGAATCATGCCCTTGGTCCATGGAAGATTACCAGAGTTTGGCCCACCCTTCCAAAATATCAATAGAAGCTCACCTCTCCCTTGGTTGGGAGGGCAGTTTGGTTCCCATCTTAATCAGTGCTGTCTTCTTTCAGCTCAAAGCCCCAAAGAAAGCCTCCTGCATGTTCATAACACTTGACTCTGTCTCATTTCCATTGCAACAGATCCCATTTTTGGGTTTATGATACCTACCTAGGGGTCTTGCATCTGGGAACTGGCCAATGTGAGATAATACTGTTCTACCTCTTGCTTTCAGGGGCACAGAGCTGAAGGCCATCCCACTGTCTAGAGGGCCATTGCGAGCTCTGTGCTTCTGCAGCCTCACCCAGCTTCTCATTGTGCCCAGGCCTGCTGCACACTCATAAGTGGGGGTCCAGTCTGCTTCCTGGGAACCTTGGCCCATGACAGTTCTCCCTATATACCCCGAGAGGAGGAATGACTCTTGGGCACAAAGAGGAGAGACTTCTGGAATGTGAGGGGAGAACAATAAAATGCCAATCATCATCACCGATGTAGATTCAATATTCAGACTTCACAGTCAAGTTCCTCTTTCCAGTGGGAATGGGGATGGATTTAGCTGTGGATGTGATTACAATAAGGTCTGTGCTAACGAGGTACTCCATCCATATCTCTTCTGCTAGAATTAAAGGCTTTAATATATTCTTGAGCAAATTTCCACTTGGCGGGAAATCTAAATATGAGCCTGCGAGGGTAGGTACTGGATTATGAGCAGTAAGTGGTTGGTTAGCAGACCATCTATTAAATGTGAATCAGATGGTGTAATTCTCTTGACATTATACCTAAAGGTCCAAGAAAGATCTGATGTTTGAATTTGTAAAAATTAATAGTCTTATCAATATGCAGAACCAGGAGGCTAACACCTTATCAGTCATCAGTTGCTAGCTGGTCTAGAGTAGGGGAGGTGCTTTGAGGAGAGTGTGAAACATGGGTGTGTGGGCAGAAGGGGGGTATAAGGTGTGGGCTGGGAGCAAAACCAAGCTGCACTTGCTTTATCATTTCTTAGCTAAGCACTGTGATGTTATGACCCAAAGTAGTATTTCCCAAAATATGGTATGCAACCACTGGTAGAATCACAGAGAAGTTTAGGTGGGATAGACATATAAAAATATTGGCGTGGGGATCTAGCTCAGTTAACTTGTTATGGAAGGCATTTCTGGTCTTCTATTTGTAAGTGAAGTCTCAAAATAAATTCACATAAGTACAAAATAAGCCTATTTAAAATCTATCTATCTATCTATCTATCTATCTATCTATCTACCTACCTATCTACCCATCTATCCTTTGCAGGACTGGCAATTGAGCCCTGGGCCCTCACTGTGAGCTATATTCTCAACATTTTTAAAAAACTGAGACAAGTGTAAGGGCCTGAGTTCAATCCCCAGTTCCTAAAAAAAAAAAAAAAAAATTGAGACAGAGTCTCATGAGATTGCTAAATTGCTCCAGTTGATCTTCCTGGCCCATGCACAGCGCTGGGATGACAGGTGTGCTCCTTGTGGCTGACCAAATAAAACGCTCAGTGGTGCAAGTAGCCTGAAAGTATCGTTATAAAAATTCTCACAATGGCCATATGTAAACGACAAAAGTTTGGATATTAAATGTGTTGTTTCAGTGTGCAACAGAGAACTAGACAAAGGAGACTGTCAACCAGCACACTGTGGAAACGCAGAAAACATGAAAAAATGCTGCCTGGTACTATTTAGAATTTACCCCCATCACACTGATCAAGTCACTTACATTGACTGACGTTGTTTTTGGTGTGTTCCTAAATTTGTCCGACCTACCCATGTCCTCCCCTGACCTCAGATAACGGAGTGGGCAAAATGGTTTTAAGGCTTTTAGTCTCTAGAGCGCATGTGCGGTCAGTGAGATTTTGCTACTTCTCACACCCACGGTCTTATTGCCCATCAGTTCCATGATTGACAAGTATCATGCACTGTAAATGCCCATCAGTTAAACATAAAAATCTAGAAAATTTAAAGGGAATTTGGAAAAATAAAATCTCCAGTCAGGAAGGTTTCTAGACTAAATATACAAGTCCTTTTGGAGGAGACCTGAGAAAACTGATGGTTTTAAAACCCTTTCAGTTCCAGAACATTCTGTTCAAAGAAATCTAATTAGGAAGCACCCAAGTTCCATGGAAGAAACAAAGAATGGGTTGGCTCAAAAGAGGCTGGTGGGGACATAGGGTGTCCCCTCTCTTCTCTGCACCTGTGCCCCATCACACCCCTGAAGCTTGGGAAATGGGATGTGTTCCAAGTTTTGGGGATAGTTTTGGAACAGTTTTCTTTCTTATTGTCTCTACAAATATCATGTTATATCTGCAGTGTGGTAAATAGTATTTAAAAAACATCTAATTGAAATAGCAACTGTACATATACATAGGGTACAGAGTGGCGTTTCAGTACATGTATGGAATATTGTACTGATTGAGGATAGGTGGCATATCTGTCACCTCAGACATTTGTCATTTCTTTGTGCTAGGAACCTTCAAATTCCTCTCTATTATTTTGAAATAATTGTCTACTGCAGTTATCGTACACTGGGCCACAACACTGAAGGTTGCTCCTACATCTAACTGCTGCCCATTCATGACACAATGATTGTGCACTCTCCAACAGGGCTATAGGCATGTGTTGCTCAAGAGAAGAGCTGCTCAAGAACACACAGAGAGAGCGAGAGAGAGAGAGAGAGAGAGAGAGAGAGAGCTAGAGAGAGAGACAGAGACAGAAAGAGAGAGAGAGACAAAGAGAGAGACAGAGGCAGAGAGAAAGAGAGAGACAGAGAGAAAGAGAGAGACAGAGAGAGAGACAGACAGACAGACAGAGAGAGACAAAGAGAGAGAGACAAACAGAGAGACAGAGACAGAGAGAAAGAAAGAGAGAGACAGAGAGAAAGAGAGAGAGAGAGAGACAGAGACAGAGAGAGTTATTTGTTGCTGCACAGTTTGGCACCCAGGAACCCTTGAAAACTCCTGGTACACATTGGGTGAACGAACAAAAGAATGCATAGAAAAAATGTTAGTCAGTGATAAATTTTAAGAATTAATAAGAGAAAGGGTGTGTACATTTGCAAAATTTCTAATAAATGAAGACCAGCTGAGAGCAGTGGGGGAGGCTATAATAAATCTAAATGTGGCAAGCCCTGCAGTTGATGATGCCTGGGGTAAGGCAGGGGCTAACTAAATGGAAGGAAAATATGAATCTGAGATACTCAGAGAAGATAGAATATTGATGATGGATGGGGTTTGGGAACCCAGGAGACTTGAGCCAAGAAAGAGTTCAGTTTTGACCACAAAGGTGATTGTAGGAAGGGTTGGCAATGCCATAGTGACGCCTAAGAATTCCCATCAGAAGTTAGTGCACGGTATGTCAGCACTTGGCTCCCCAGACATGAGTCAGCCTTGGTAATTTCTTGGGTGTGTGCATCCTGGAGAGGAAAGTACGATGCCCATGATAAATCAGCAATGCCTACGTGCTTGGGCCTTGGCCCACAGGTTTTGCCAACGACAGCATGAAGTACATCTCAGTCACTTGGGACATGATAAACATGGGCAAATGAGTGTCCTTCAGCCAGGCTGTGGAGAACATAGCCAGTCCCTAAAGAAACCTAGTCCTCTAAGCCTGTGACATTTAGTTAACACCTTCCTCTGCTGGTGGCTCACCTGATGTACTGAGTTATTTCTCTAACTGGATGAAAAGGACATCAAAGCCAGGGGGTTGTCGTTTTTATACTCCTCATAGTTCTTTTGTCCAACTTCTTGTGGGAGTTTGGTATGGCCATCTGGCTGACCAAATGGTGCTAACAAACTGAAAGGTTTCTGTGAATGCCCCTGTGCAGGCCACTTCTGATCCATCATCATGTGTTTTCTGGATTATCCGGCTCATGAAGGACTGGATTGTCAGTGAGCTTAACTTTCCTGCAAACTGAAGGGCAGCTTGATTTATCAGCACCTCACAGCAGGAGTGCACCAGGAGAGGCTGTGTCTTCTGGTAGAACAATTCCCTTCGAGAATGTTACCTGGTGCATGCCGCGGCAACTTGCTCCTCAGGGAGGGACACGTAAAAGCTCTGGTGGCATCAGTCCAGCTGGATTGCTGCAGCTAACTGACTGGAAGTAACACAAATACACACACACACACACATACACACACACACACAAACACACACACACACACACACATCCATGCAATGTTCATATTGGAGAGGGGCTGGTTATTCACCTTTAAAGGCAGCCATAGGCAACAACTGTGTTGCAAAAACAAAATTTATAAATGAAATGGTAAAGTGTTACCATTTCTCTCAGATTATTCTCCACTTGAGAGACACAATTCGAAGTTTTACTTCTATAGACCACCCTCCTGGAGATTCTGTTCTTCTGAAAGAAGAGGTTAAGAGACACAGGAGGGCTGGAAGGATCCTGACAGGCAGAACTTCAAGGAAAGGCGCTGCTCAGCAGGAGACAGGCCTCCGCAGGAATCTGCTGAGCCCATGCGGCCCCTAACCTAAGGCTCAGTTCCCAGAGGCCTGTTTCCTTCCTTTATTCTCTATAGTTCTTCTCTCTAACCTGATATGTTCTGGTTCCCGCCTCTTTCCCCAGTGCATGATGTCACAAGAGAGCAGTAGAAGCATTTCAGTGTTTGGTCTTTGAAATGGAGAATGAGAGTAGGCTTAACAACCTGTTATACCCAGTGCTCCAGTGGAGGACCTCGAATACTTTGCTACTAGCATCTCAGTTTCCATTTCCTCACCTGGAAATGAGCTACTGCTCACCTCACGAGGTCCTGGGAAAAACAGAAGCAATAACAATTGAAGACTTGTTGCATGAGGATAGCGTGTAGGAAGGGTCCAGTGAGCACACTGACTCAGCAACTCCTTATTGGGCAACTGGTGTGTGCTGGGCATTGTCTTAGCTTTGGGCCACATCAGTGAAAGGCGAGTCTCCTTATGGACCCAGGTAGCCTAAGATCACAGCAAGGAGGGCACTTGGAGGGCTGCTTGGCTGCTTTTGGGGCACAACAACTGTACTTCTCTCAAACCTCTGGGGTGAATGGAAGGGTTAGGAGCCACTTGACACCCGCACCTTGGGAAATACCTGGAGCTGGACTAAGCTTACAGTGCTGTTCCCCTTTCTCATGGAATGAAAGGTATCCAGGTACATGGTCTGGAGGCTCTTCTAATCCCACTGAGTGCCAACTGCACCATCCCTGGACACTGCTCTGGGCCTCTCCCCTCTCCTTGATCTAAATTTTGGTAAGATTGTTGAGCAGTGGTGTTAAGTAAGACAAATAAATTTATACTTCACCTGGAAGCAGTTTCCAGATCTTTTCTCTTTGTTTACAGTTTCCCTCCATTTGCCTTATCTGGTTGACACAACAGTGTTCACCACCGATCCCAGGGGTTAGGATTCTAACATGTAAGAAATTCAAGGCCAGAGCAAAACCTGTGAAAATTAGGGCAGACTGTTCATTCATTTCCATGAGTGGTCCCTTAGAACAACAACTACATAAAAGCATGGGAAAGACGACTATATTTGGAACCATAGGTCTGCCACATCACTGCTGTTTTGTATATTGGATATTAAGAGATGTGTGCTGTTCCTTGTCAATTGCAGATGGGAAACCAGCCAACACCCATGCTGTTCTTGGTTCCTTTCTGTAGTTAGGACATCCGTGCAGTTTTATCATTTCTGGTGGATGGAGGTAGGAATGCTGTCTCCTAACAGAAGGGGCGGGGGGCATGTGCTAACATCTCCCTAGAAGAAAGGCGTGGTTGGGGTGTTTGGGGCTTCCTATTTGCTCCAGATGACTAGAGTTGGTTTCCCGAGATGTCAACAGCCCAGCCTCTCCGGGTCTTGCAGTAACAGAGGCCCAGAGTAATTCCTATTTAGAGAAAGAATGGCTGGTATCATTTGAGCCTATGGTCTTCTATTGGCAGGAAAAGAATTCATCTCTTGAATAGTGCAGGAGTGGCAGAGGTTCCCAGACAAGATGCTTTTCTTAAGCATATCACGGCATTAAGTACAGCCCTGTGGTACTTTGAGATCCTACATCCAACTCAACAACAGCAGGAAGAAAATTCCATTCTCAGGTGATGCAAATTAGCTACTAATGGATATTTTCAATGACATCAGGAGAAGTTGTGCCTCTAGACTCTGGGACATCTTTCAAAACCTCCTTGTTATATCTGAAGGGCCCCAGATTCCATCTGACTTCTGGCCTGTGATTTTCTTCTGTTCCTCCTCCCAGCCTTTCTACGCAGGATGTGGCCAACCATAGAGGCGAAGAGTGAGCTAACCAAGTTCAGCCCATCAGCACTGTCTCTACTTAACTCTTCTTAGTTCTGGTTTTCAATGCCAGAAATATTTCTAAGAGCATCAGTTACCCAAACTGTTTGGTCTCCAAATAGACCATCTCAGGGGTGTCCTTCCTACCCCATCCCTGTCCCAGAGAGGATGGTGCACCCTGTGGGCAGGGGAATTAGGCAAGGCATCCTGTGCAGTGAAGGCATACCTTGCTTCACAGAGGAGAAAATCCACTTAGGAGCAACCAATTAGGGCTATGTTTCCCTTGAGACTTGAGGCCCAGAGGGAAGATCAGTACACTAGTGGAACTCGTTGTCAGAGGCTTTTATCTTACCAGACAGTTGCTACTCCTCAGCTCAAGTAGACTGCGGTGCGAATTTCCACCCACATCTCATAGGGAGCAGTGGCCATTCACCTGCTCCATCCTGGCTCCTTTCCTGTCATGACTTGGCAGCTCCACTAGACAGAAGAAAACTCTACATTCCAGCTCAACTCCAGTCCCTCCCATCTGCACAGGAAGGTCAATGTTTTCTTTCCTTGTTTTGTTAGAATTGCTAGAATTTTCACCACTCTGTCCTTTTGTTTGTTTGCTTGTTTTACCCTGGAAACAAGAAAAATGGACTTGTGAGCTACTGAGATGCCACACTATTTTCACAATGCTTGATTTCCTTAACAATTATTTTTTTGGCTGCCTCTAATGTACTGAGCATAATCTAAATCCATACGACAAACAAAAATGTACCTTTCCTGGAGCTTACATTATAACTGGGACAGTCAAAATAGGAATAAAGAAAGGAATGAAGGATAAAGCAGAAGATATGAATGGGATGCTCAGCCAATATTATATAAATAAATCATTTCCATGAAATTGGTGACTAACTAATGCTACTTAGCCCACACTAAAAATATTTCTCAGTTTTAGCAATTTCTCCTCCTCCTAAAGTATCTCGAATCTGCAGAGCTGTTGTTCTGTCTCCTCTATTTTGGGAATGACTGCCTCTGATCTTGGGCCTGCTGTTTTAAGATTTTCCTGAATGTAAGTAGAACCTTTTGCTTGGTTTCTCCATCTACAGCTAAAGAGCTAGAACAGAAATAATGTCTGCGCAGCTTCTCCAGCTACCTTTGGCCCTGTTATGCCCTCTCTCCTTCTCTTCTTTCAGTTGTACTATAATATCTTATCATTTTTAGCTCAGCAGCTTGAAATTGCTGATGCTTTAGATGAGGTTTTGAGGTTGCCTTGAGGAGTGGGATAGGTGAACCAAGAAAAGAACTAAGATTGATAAAAGGCGTGCTACTTGTGGGATCAGGTATGAGAGATTTTTAACACATCTCCAGTAAGTTGTTTTTATACAAGTCAAATCATATTTGACTATATGTTCATTATAAATATTGCTCACCTAGTACTAAAAATATTAGTATTCTAATATTAGTACTCTATTAGACCACAATACTGCTCTTCCAGCTCCTGTGAACTTTCAGGTAATAAAATGACTTTTCTTAAGCAAACATTGTAGGATGTACACATCATTAAGCTGGGGCTCACCTCGTAGTGAAATCTAATTTAATGTATATCACACAACTCCAATCTGAACTTTTTCTATGCCCTATTTCAAAAGACATATTTGTTCACCCTTATCGGTAAGGTCCTTAATCATACTTCCTTTGGGTCAGGAACCTCAAGGGCAAGAGATAAGATAAACGTGCCTGGTTCGTAGTAGGTGGAAATATGCCCAGGTGAGGTGGCTTGTTTCTGCCTAATGCCAGCTGTCTGAAGGGAGAGTGTGAAACATTAAGGTAATTGTGGGCTGCCTACACAGTGATACGTTGGTGTTACGCTTTCCTGTAAGTTTTGGCACACTCTGGGAGTTTGGGAAAGAGTGGTGGGAATACCATCACAAGAAGATCTGTAGGTGAGTGATGTAACAGACCACACGAGATGGCTAGCTCAGTGAATCTCTACACATCAAGGGACCTGTAACTTCATAATTCTCTCTCTCTCTCTCCCTCTTTTTTTTTTTTTTTTTTTGTGCGGTACTGGTGATTGAACTCAGGACCTTGTACTTGCCAGGCAGGCTCTTATGCCACTGCGGTATATCCTTGGCCCTTATAACTTCATTCTTGAAACATCAGTCTTAAGATTGATAGTGCAGGTATATTTTATTCCACTAAAATTATTTTTTTATATTTTTAGAAGAAATAGAAAATACAGAAATATATTAAGAAGAAAAGTTGAAAAAATCTCCCTAATGCACCAATCAGATAGCTATTAATGGTTGTGTTATTTTCTTGTCTCTTTATTTCTCTCCTCATACAAATACATTTAAAAAAAACCCA